>BJCM01233388.1:0-11383 GCA_018326385.1 Flaveria bidentis
ATCAAGTTAAGCTAGCTTGGTCCACGTCGCATTTAGGGCCATTCATGCTGTTTGGGACATTTATTGTTGTATTTGTCATGTTTTGAATACAATTACATTAGTTCTACTACTTCCGCAATTCAACTCTGAAAACAATTATATATTTTTAAACTTATTTGCAACGTATGTTACTAAACCATATAGTGGTCGATCAATGACTATGGTTTCCATGATGTTCAAGCTCTGCGGGAAACCGCCGTGGTTGGGGTGTGACATTCCCAAACTAATTTTATATCAAAATATAGAGTAACTCAAATTTATATCGTTGAATGAAAACATATTATATATGACCCGACTTATTTCTAAACAAAATTTACGTCAAAACATTGACGAACGCTGAAACGTAGACTATCTTAAAGCGTATATACAAAAAAGCACAAGAACGTTTTATTTTTACCCAACTCATTATCGAACTAAATTTACATAAAGACGTAAACGGGCTCGAATTTATACCGACATGTATATTAAAATACGAACATAGCAATTTAGTTTTTTTTTAAGTAAAACTGTATATGGGTTAACCTAAGACTTTAAAAACTTGAGGGGGTGTAACAGTTTACAAAGTTGTGAACTCGCCACTTGATAAGAATATGACTCGCTCTAATTGTGTTCACGGGTTCCTAAAGTTGAAACAAACATGTATAGACTACATTCAAACTTTTAAAAGTTTGTATTATGTTTTTGTGTATTGTTAGAAATTTACACCTAGTATAAAAAAAATAAATGTAAAAAAATTTAAGAGGTTGAAGTGTAAACTTAAAAAGAGTAAAACATTCTTCTTGTGTAACTTTAAAAATGCCTGATAAATACGATATACGTATGAGATTAGAAAAAATTGGTAACTCTAGTCACTACCTACTAAATTTTCACTTGTTTATATGGATTTTCAAAGTTAGGACATAACTATTTCTAGTTGAAGTCCAAAATTAGTTCCTAAGTAAAACATATCTCCTTCCATTGACTTAACAACCATGTCTTAAGAATTGCAAGTCAAAAAACCAAAATGTTGTCTCTAGAACACTTGGTGAAAGAGGTAAAATTTCTTGGTTATCTTTGTTATAAAAAACTAGCAATGGCACACGTTACAAACTAGGTTAAGTGGGTCAATTTTTATTTATTTGCTATTGTTACTTAACTATTATGTTTCTTGGTTGTATCCTTTCTCGTGATTGTATAGTTGGTGGGTCGAGTATTTCACTACACATTTTCTTAACAAAACATATTTGTTGGCTGTTAAAGAAAAAAAAAACAACTAAAAACTAAAAAGGTTTGGCATTTTACTAAAAATAGATCAAAGACAAACTTGCTCTGATCAAAGTATGTGAAAGTGGTTAAAGTTTTGCGGATTACTAAGTTAATAAGATTTTATTTTGTTATTTTTTTTAGTTATAAAAAGTTTGTGATATTTGAGATTTGTTTGTATTACTTCTGTTTTTTTGAGATATGATACTCTTAGTTCGTGGTTTGGAGTCGTCTCATTTGTTTTGGGTTTCGGTTGTTTCCGTTGTTATATTTTGACTTGTTTTTTTACTAGTCTAAGGTTTCATCATAATACAAGTTTTGTCGTTTAAAATAACATGAAGGTAATAGCGTATGTATATGTCTTAGCGTTTAAATTTATTTAGATGTGATGAACTAGAAATAATAGTGTTTTAGTTTCACGAACAATAGTGCATCAGAGTCCAAAAATGATGGATAATTTTAATCTTTTGATTTTTTTTGTATAAATTGTTGTATTCCTTCTTGTGGTTTAGTTAAATTTGTTATTTTATATAAAAATATTTATTTCTTGCATCTGGCTCCTCAAGGTTTAAAAATTTTTATAAAAAAAATGTTAGCTTCATTAATTTAAAATTTTACATATTTATCGTTACATGGTACTTATGTAGATTTTCATATAAATAACTAAATCCTAATTTATCTTTACATGTTAATGATAAAATTTCATTCGCAAATTTCATGTTTTTAAATGAAAATATTAAAATTTTCAAATATTAGGGAGGCGGACGTAAGAAAAAATCTTTTTGAATGAATATAACAAATATGATAAACCAAGCAAGAAAAACCCTTTTTGTATGAATATAACAAATATGACAAACCATAGAAAAAAACATAATTCACATCTTTTTTTTTTTTGTTATTAATGGTTAAACCTTATCCACGTGTAGAGGTGCACAATTTTACAAAATAGATTTTTTTTCAAATAATATATGTTTTAAATTGGTTATAATAGAGTTAAAGAAAGTCAAACTGAACCGATCAAACTGACTCGGATTTAATATTAGTTTTTAAGGTGAAAGACCAATCCTTCTAAAATCGTTTTTAATGTGGTTCAGTTTGGTTTTAACTAGTTTTAGTGAGTATATTGTCAAACTAATTTCAGACTGGAGGGTTATACTAAATTGGAAACGGTTTCACAATTAGTTTGATCGTGCACCTCTAGGCTCTACCACTGGTTTAAATCCAAACCAATCTTTTCATTGTTGATCTGGTAAAACACCGATTTGATTATCGCTTCAGTCCAAAAAGAATTACTTTTGACTTGAAAACTTATTTTCTTAAGCAAGTTAACTAATGAAGTGTCCCATACGTATGTAAAGCGTGGAATTCACACGGTTAACATCTTTTTACGCCTTCTCTAGATTTCAAAAGTAGATGATACACAATTGGATCCACATACTAGTGGCATACCAAATACAACATTGATATCTATTTTTATTATAATATAAGTTTTCATTAAAAAATCATCATTTGTCTTTTTAGGTCCTTTATAAAAAATGTATTTCAATTTTCAACCTTTTAAGTTTTAAGTTGAAGGTTGGTGCTAAACATCTTCAAAGTAGGACCACATAAAGATGGTCGCACACTCTCATTATACTCTCATAGACCAATGTCGTAATTTCTGCAGACTCTCAGGGACAAAACCGTCCAAATAAAAATATAAAATCTCATTCATCTTCATCTTCATCTTCATCTTCATCTTCATCTTCATCTTCATCTTCATCTTCATCTTCATCTTCATCTTCATCACATCATCTTCTTCATCTTCAACAATCGATCTGAAATCATCAAACCGCCATGGATCGAACAGAAGAAAACATGAAATTTGTCGGATTCTTCGGCATATTCGGCCACTCATTCAAAACAATCTTCTCACAGAAGAAGGTTTTCACGCTAATCACTCTCGCATTCATCCTTCCTCTCGCAATCATCTTCATAGGTCACATGGAGATCTCATATCACCACTTCAGAAGAATCCAGAACAACTCACTACCATACGACACATACGATTCTCGAGAAGCAACCGCCAAGGAATGGATCTACTACCTGCTATTCACATTCGCCTACTTCATCCTCCTCACCCTCTTCTCCGTCCTCTCCACCGCCTCCGTCGTCTTCACCGTCGCCTCCGTCTACACCGCCCGTGACGTCACTTTCCGTAACGTATTAACAATCATCCCGAAGGTATGGAAGCCTCTCTGCATCACTTTCGCCTTCATCTACATCGCGCAATTCATCTACGACGCGTTCGTCAGCATCGTCATGGCGATTTGCAGAGCGATATTCGGTTTCACGAGCTTCAGCTTCGTGCTTATGATCATCATCCTGATATCATTCATCCTAGGGTTCCTATACCTAACAGTCGTGTGTCAATTAGCTAGTGTTGTTTCTGTTCTCGAAGACATCAATGGATTTAAAGCCCTAACGAAAGGTAAACATCTCGCAAACGGAAAAAAGGCCGTCGGAATCGGAATTTCGTTTCTACTGTACGGATTTCTGGTAGGTTTGGTGATTGTATACCTACTGTTCGTCAGATACGGTGATGATGTATTCAATTGGGCGGTGATATTTAGGGTTTTGATGGGAATTCTGTGTGTGATTGTGCTGTTGATGTTGTTTTTGGTGATTATTGTGAGTCAAACGGTGCTGTATCTGGTGTGTAAGTCGTATCACCGTGAGGGGATTGATAAGATGAGGTTATCGTCGTTTTTGGGGGCGTATATGGGGGAGACGGTGGTGCATCCGAGGTCCGGTGAGGTGATTCAGCTCGGACGACCGCAGGCTCCGGCGGAGCAGGTGTGAGAGGTGAAGGTGCTTGTTGTGTTGTACGTTTTGCATGTGTTGTTGTACTCTGGTGGTGTAATTGTAATGAGTTTTTTTTGTGGGAAATGTGTTTTTTTAACGTCCAACAAATAATTTTTAAGTCCCGGCTCGCCCACCATTCCAAGAGAAACCTATCATCTAAAGGTCCACTGTAGTAAAACCTTTGGTCTACTAGAAGCATATTGCACCTAGTGAAACTCCAACCCATGACCTTCACATTGGAAAGTCATAGGATGTATCATTCTAAACCAATTGATCTAGAACTCATTAGCGAAATGTGTTTTTTTAATGGAAGTTTTTGAAAATTGTCAACTACTTGCAAGTAGCAACTGCACGCCCCTTGCAACTTAGATCCAAATCACCTGCCGCTGATCCGAGTTGAATTAATTGTTGTTAGGGTTGTATATATATTTTTAACGGTATTATATTTCGAAGTAGATGTGTGCGGGATCACGTTCTAATTTTATCAGAAGAAAACCTACAACTGAGAAAATTATTTGGGTTAACTTTGGTCATTTTCTTTTGTTTGAAGAGAGAGTTGAACTTAAAACATTTGTAAGTTTATGTTTTGATATAACTCATCTTAACTATTTGGTTAAAAATAATGAGTGAATTGCAATCTTTTATTAATGTTTTTAGAACCGGATACAATAAATTAGGTTATATTGGGTTTAGGAATCAAATATTGTTATAAATAATAGAAAATTATGATTATTTATAAATCCAATTTAGAACATCTATCTATATGTTTTGATCTGGATTTTTAATTTTAGTAAAATATGAAAATAGCTAAAATATGAATCATGAAATACTAAATTAATAAAAAAATAAAATTTTAAATTTTAAAAGCTTGAAATCCGGTTTGACTACACTGTCATGTTTACTATAAAGACATGTTACTGACAAGTTTTATCGAAAACAGTCCAAATAAGCAAAGCTGGATCAGTTCTTGGTTCGACTGACTAGTTCGGTCCAATTAAAGAACATTCGAATTTATCAACGAGCTAATAGAAACCATGTCACATTATTAGACGAGTTAGTTGATTGCTCATTTACGAGTCTAACCCGTTATTCACAAGGGGAGTTGCTAGTTGTTTATACTCATGTGGTATGTTATATGTGTGGTATACGTCATATATCTGATCGTTACATGATATTTTACGTAATAAGACAAGTTTTAGTAAAGGTCGGTTTCAACATATACTTGTGGGTCGTGGATAGTTACATCCACAATAACTTGTTTGAAAAATACCCCTCCACTTTAATTTGCAAGTCGTAACGTTATATCTTATATTAGTTTGTTTTTAAAGATTTCATTTCATTACTTCTCACTAGTAGAAAATTAAACTTTTTGGGCAGTTGATTTATTAGTTTTTTGGGCGGTTTAGGGGCAAAACCGTCCAAACAAATAAACCATATAATTTCACAACAAAAGTTTTGCAGCTAAAATGCAATCGCAAATCATTTTCGTTGTGGAATTAGCATGGAATGTAGTCAGGTACACTCGCTAATATATGTCGCAAAAGGTTAACGACGAAACTATCTGAGAAGATTTCAGTCAAACATAGGAAGTTAAGTAGGAGTGATGTATGTGTATGTAAAGAAATTATATAAAGGCATTGTTAAATTGACATTACAAAATTTAAAATCAACACCCCAAAATTTCTATACGGGTTGTATAGCCTTATACGTGTCGTATAGGGGGTCGTATAGTTCTATATTGGGCGTATAACCCCTCTGACAGCCCCTTGAATTTTTCCTCGTAGTCAGTGTCGAAATTTGCTATACGCATCGTATAGCCTATATGTGTCGTATATGGCTATATGAGGCGTATAGCTCTCTGACTGTCCCTCTGAATTTTCCTCGTTTTTAGTGTATTCGACTCTATACACCGCACATGGACCCATATGCGGTGTATTGGGCAGTACTGATTTATATGAGTGGATGTTTTTTTATTAGAACCCTTATATAGTTATTATTTATACTAAATCTATAATTAAGTTAACCATTGCTGTCTATTCTCACAAGCAAAAGGGCACTCACGTTTGCGTGTTGACTACAAGAGCAAGTGGGTTAGAAAGGTGTTTGAACACCCAAAAAAGGATAATGGACGTATGTTTTATAAAACTGTAACAAAATCAAGTGGGAAGGTTTTGGTAGTTAAATAAGTGGTTTACATATCTTCTTATCTTCCCACAATAAAGTTTGTTTATTAAATGCCTAGAAGGGTAGATTTTTTAAAACGTCTTTGCACGCATTCTCTAAAAATACTTCTAAATCTATATCGATATCCATTATGAGACTACTAGTATGCGAACCCGCGCTTTGCCTGCGGGTTGTTATAATTTATGACAACTGATTTCGATTCCTTGTATATTAGTGTTTAATACTTAGATATGAATAAAAATTATATTGACAACTCTGTATTGACAGAAAACTCATGTCGAAATGTTGATATAATTTAGCATATCATAACGATAGATTTAGATTTTATAAGCCATCATAATTATATGATTGAAAAAAAAGATATAAGATTGAAAACCTTGAAGCAGTTTTAAGATATTGTATTTTTTGTAGTTTGATAACTTGTATATTATTACAGATAATTACTTATACTAACATTGTTTTTGTTTTGTAAATAACTATTATAGTTTCTTTAAATTTTATTATTATTATTATTATTATTATTATTATTATTATTATTATTACTACTACTATTGTTATTATTATTAAGTTTAATTAATTTATATGGTTAAAAAATTAAATTAAAATCCATCATAATATTATCATACTAAACCTATAGATGTCTTAAGGTCAAGACAAAATTATTATTTTGACATCCTAAAATAAAATAGTATAGATAATATAGATATTTATTATTGCTTTCTATATGTTATGTATATTGAATTGGCTTGCGTGATGGGCGGGTGCTATTGAGTCTCTTTTCCGACCAGCCTTAAATACAGATTATATTATTATTATTATTATTATTATTATTATTATTATTATTATTATTATTATTATTATTATTATTATCATCATCATCATCATCATAATCATTATTATTATGATTATTATAACAAAGTATGTATTTGCTAAATAGTGCTTAATTTAAATAGTAAATATATAAATGAAAAGTATATATATAATGTTAATTTAAATAATCAAAACTTACTAAGTATTTGAAGCACATGATACGAGTGATATAAACCTAGAGTTTTCTAAGTGATTCAATGTCTCCTTAAAGTCAAGCTTTAACTTGGTCAAAGTAATGAAAGTATAGTCTAAGCCCGTCAAGTTTTGCTATGCATGGCCCACTCACATTTTCTTTTCACTTTTCTTTTGAACGACGACTTTCATTTTTGAGTGGTGGTCGTATCTTTAACAAGTCAGAGACCTATCATCCCTCAATGCTAACCATCACGTTGTTTGAACCGGCCCACGGGTTCAGAGGAGGGGCTTGACGTTCCTCGGGAAACCATGGAGCCTACTGCCACTTAACAATAGTTGTGCTGCTGCACGAGCTGAAACCCGCTAGTGTAACGCACTCCGGGACTGAAACCCAAGTTGGTTTAGATTTGAACTCACAAAGTGAGGTTCAAAACTTAATTGCCTTACCAACGCCACTAAGAAAATTATTGTTTTATAAAACTTCGAATATATGGTTACGGCATGCTTACGTTTATCTACGTTTCAATGTAACTTACATTTAAAACATAGTTATGCGTCATAGCCACAAGTCATTGAAGTATTAACGTACAACTAATAGAGTAATACAAATTGCTTTAAAGTTTCAACTTTTGAAATATATTGTTATATAAAATTTGAATATGCCACCATGACATTTTTATTATTATCAATATTTTGACATGAATTTTATTAAGAGTATTGTTTTTTTTCTGCTACAGTGGGACTTGTTTTTTAAATAGTTAATTACATAAATGGTCTCTCTGGTTTATCTAAAATAACATGTATGGGTACTAAGGATTTTTTGTAACAGTTTGGGGTATTATGTTTTAAATTTTGTAACAAGTATAGGTATTAAGACTAACAACCATTAGTTTTTCTATTAAGTTTAAATAAAATGATTAAAATAACTGTTTAGGAACCACTTTTGTAATTTTATTTCTTTTTTAGTTCAGGGATATTTGTGTAATTAACTATTAAATATTAAAATGAAATAATCCAACTCCAAACACCCCCATCGTCATCTCCCTACTTGCTTCCCTCTCACACTTCAAAGAAACACCACAATTAAATTCACTTCTGCCGCTGCACTCACCATCGTCGCCACATGCCATAACCTTGTTCAATACCACTTCGTTTACCTTCAAGCGCTAACGCTCTGAACCCTCAACCATCACCGAAACCCCTTTGTGAGATCTGAACCCTAATGGAGCAATGGTCACAAGATATTGGTAATGTGGGGATCACATGTGAAGCCTAATTGAGCCTCGCGAACACCCATGGTTGCACCACCCTTGATTTCAATAACCAGGTAATGATTTGGGTTTTCTCTTTAAATTTTTTTAGCGTTAACACTGTAAAAGAGTTGAGATGATGATAACGAAGCAATGGTGGAGGTGGAGATGATGATAATAGTGTGATAGTGGTGATGAGGCGGTGATGGTGATGATGCAGTGGTGGTGGTGATGATGCGTTGATAGTGATGATGTGGGGGCTAGCTATGGTTACTTCCAACTAGTGTTCATTGCTTAGTGGTGGTGGGAGCTGGTAGCGGTTGGTCGTCAGCAGTGGGGGAGGCGGGGATGGTCGCCGGCGGTGGGGGCGACGGGGGTGGTCGTAGGCAGTGGGCGTGGAGCCAATAGTCATTGGTGGTGGGGGCAGTGGGGTTGGTCGCAGGCGGTGGGGGATGGTTGTCGACAATGGGGGAGGTGGTGGTGGTGAAATTAGTTATAGAACATAAGAAGTAGGTATATGTCTTTGTGCATTCATATATCTATATGTATATATAAAGTTACACAAATAGTCCTTTTTAAGTTCATTTTTTAATCAAAATTAAAAATCAAATGGAGTCACCGTCCAAAAAAACATTGATGTCTCTCGAAAAATTTCTACGTACATATTTATATACTCACAAAAATTCACGGTATTCCTGTGACTACGATGTCATCAACATAAATCCGCCCCTGCTTATATGGATCTACTTATCATGTATCAAGTTTGAACCAATTTATATATTAAATGAGACGTTTTACCTGTTCACTGATTACATCTGTCTAGATACATCATAAGGTAAAGGAAACACGATAAAAGGAAATGAAAAATTTGGGAAGGGAATTGAAGTCACATATTGTAACATCCGTCATTTTCAAGTTATAAATCCGAACCCGAACTAAAATCGAACTTTCTTACGATATGAATTTCTTTATTTAAATTATTTTATTTATATTAATGAGTTATATAGATTAGACGTGTAGTCTAAACAATATCGTGAATTGATTTAATCAATTTATCATAATCCGTTGACTTATAAATAATTCTTTTTCATAAAATTATAAAGTTTATTAATCATGTTACAACAAATAACAAAATGGAAAAGACTTATTAAAACTTATAAAGTTATAAAATGAATTTTAATAAACTTATACAGTTTTATTAGTAATTATGAGTTTTAAATAATGAAAATAAATAATCAAATTATAAAGTTTACAAGTTTTATAAAAGTTATAAAGATTAACAAATAAATAATTTGATTGATTATTCAAATTGGTTTTATAAAGTCTATAAAGATTTTATAAAAAAAGTTGTAAAAATTAGAGTCTTCATAAATTTAAATTTTAAATTATAATTATTCTTTTATTTAATTAAATTATTTAGTTTTATATTTATTTCAAATTCCAATCATAACCCTCTTTTAAAAGATTTATAAATTACCATTAACACAATTCATAACCTCATCCTAATCTCAAAGTATAAAAGCAAGGGTTAGGCCTCAATTTTCATTTGCTCATTATCTAAAAATCTCACTCTCATATCTTTCTTTCATCCATTGGTTATGATCAATTTGAAGAATTTTATTTTACAATAAATTTCAAGAATTCTTAATACTAAGGTAATCTTTTATTACTTTTATATTATACATTTTAATCATCCTAACATCCAATTATTTTCATGACTTTATGTTATTACTATTGTTCTTTCTTCTACCAAATCTCTTTTTTTAATAATTATCATTTGATCATTAATATTTCAATAATCACTAACCTTATAACAATCACTAACATTCCTAAATTAAGCTAACAACACACTAACATAAACAAAGAATCCCGTTTGCATATGGACGGTTATGCCGCCGCATTCGGTTATTTCACAAGATTATTATTCTAAATTATGGCTATGCCAAAGTCTTAGAATATTTTTATAACTCAAATGAAGACTAATATACCATATATTAACATAATAAAATGTTCTAACGCGTTTTATTCTTTAATGATTTTAAAAGTGCACATAAGTGTCTTACTACAATTCTGGCAGAATATAATCTTACTTCAACCGACCATAACTTGATCATAACAAACTAAATTTAAGTAAAATCAGACTCCAATATTAAGTTCATTGAATTAAATTTTCAACGATAGTTTATACGTCTTCAAAATCAATCGGACAACTCAACAATAGCCTTCACAAGATAAATGCGCATTTCAGCACCTTTTGTCTTGTGCTGCTGTTTTGACCTATTTACGGATCTTTTCATAAAAATATTTCTTAATGAAAGTTATCTGAAAGACTTTGAACTAGTCAAATATAAATTTTTATAATTTTATACAACCGTTTGCTATTTTTAAAACCTGTTCAAACATTTTGTCCATTATCTAAAATTAGTACAATGATCGTGTATCAATCTACCTTTCGCTTATTGGAATTCCTAAGCATCCTAACTTCTTGTAATGAATTCCAAACTCAAGTTATTGTTTCTTGTTATCATTTAGGCCATCACCTTTGACTCTTGAACATCCAAACTTTTTTATCTACACTACTACCATCATTATACCATGTGAGTTCTCCATGCCCCCTTTTTACTTTATTTCACACCTTTTGGGGTGAAACATTTTAACTTTATAAACTTACACTTGTAAACATCTTGATACTTGTAAATGCACATGCAATTCATCTTTACCTTTTTGTCATGGTTATTTGTGTTATTGTAAGTCTTATATGAGATACATATTTTGTTTATAATCATTAACTATTGCTAGCCTGGCGACGTCTTAAATCT
>BJCM01233389.1:0-11218 GCA_018326385.1 Flaveria bidentis
GCTGATGAAGAATGTTAGACAATGATGTAAACTAGGTCCAAGGGGGAGTTTGTTGATACATGTGTACCTAGTTTAGGAGCTTAATGTAATATGTCTATCATGTCTTACATATATGTAATCGAATGGGTATGAATGAAATACAAAGTGTGGTTGATGCTTATAATATTTCATATTTCATTGTTTATTGTGTGATACCTTATAATGAACTAAATACATAGGTTTGTGGTTTTTTGTCTTAATTCTTAGTCAATAATGATTGAGAAACATGTACAAACTTAATCTTATGAAGATCTCATGAATGGACCATGCTAATGGACCATACGCATGAATACATCATGCTAATGGTCCAGTCACACGACTGAACCAGGAGACTGGATCAGTCGCACGATTGTGACATAAGATTGACTCAGTCGCACGACTGAACCTTTAGTCGTGCGGATGGATCAACCGCATGATTCAATCGCACGACTGAGCCATGCTAATGGTTCAGTTGTACGATTGGAAGACCTTAACCTATAAATACCACTTAATTCGTGGAAAAATGTAACAATTCAAATACTTATGCACAGAATCGTACCCTAGCCGTCCAGAGACTCAAGAAAACCTGTTCCAAGTTCATAGATCATAGTTGATCTTTCTCTAATCATTCTTAAGGTTTCATTAATTGTTAGATTGATCTGAACTGTGTTCTCCCTGATTGGAATGCCAATCAAATATGATTCCGCACTATTTGAGTTGGTATACGCGCAAAACCAGTTAGTACCCCGTTCGTACTCCGTCCTAACATGTTTAGTCAATCTTGTAATTTAAATTCATTATTTAGTCATTTTATTTATTTTGTGTTCCAAAAACAATATATGTGTCACTTAGTCAATTTAACTTAAACTCTATAATTTATAAAATAAGTTTTAAAAAGGTTATTAATATGTATGAGATTTTAAATATTCAATTAAAATAAATAATCAAATTTCAAAATTTTTTGTGAGTTTATAAAGTCTATAGAGATTTTATAAAAGAATAATATGAATAAATTAAAGTAGGTTTCAATATATTTAGAGTTTAAATTGTAATTATTCTATTATTTATTTATTTTATTTAAGTTTATTTTAATTTTAAATTCCAATCATAACCCCTTTTGAAATACTTGTAACTTACTATTAACGTTATTCATAACCCCCTCCTAACCTCAACTATAAAACTAAGCTTTAAGCCTCACTTTTCATTTGCTCATTGATCAAAAACCTCATTCACATATCTTTCTTTCATCCACTGGTTTTGATCAATTTTAAGAATTTTCTTTTACAAGAATTTTCTAATACTAAGGTAATCTTATATTACATCTATATTGTTTTAATCATCCTATCATTCAATTGTTCTTATACTTTATGTTCTTACTATTATTCTTTCTTCTACTAAATTTTATTTAATTTTAATTAGTATCATTTAATTATTAACCTTATAACATTCACTAATCTTATAACAATCAGTAACATTAATCAAGCTAAGAACATACTTCTTTAACAATGAATTCCGTTTGCATATAGACGACTATGCTGCCGCATTCGCTTATTCCACAAGATTATTTCTCTAAATGACAGCTATGCCAAAGTCTTTGAATATTTTTTTATAACTCAAATAAAATCTAATATACCATATATCGATATAATAAATTTGTTCTAAATTGTTTCACGCTTTAGCAATTTTAAAAGTGCATATAAGTGCATTACTATAATTTTGGCATAATATAATCTAACTTAATCTAACCATATCTTCATCATAACAAAATAAATTTTAGTAAAATCAGACTCCATTATTAAGTTCTTCAAACTTAATCGGACGACTCAACAATAGGCTTCACAAGATAATTGCGCATTTAACCACCTTCTGTCGTGTACTGTTGTTTTGACTTATTTACAGGTTTTTTCATAAAAATGTTTCTAAACAAAAGATGTATGGGAGACTTTGAACTAGTTAACTGTAAATATTTATAATTTTATAAAACAGTTTGCTATTTTTAAAACATGTTCAAACATGTACCAAATATTCTGTCCAGAATCTAAAACTGGTGTAATAATCCTTTTTCAATCTACCTTTTGCTTTTTGGCATTCTCTAAATGTCCTAAATTCATGTAATGAATTATGACCTCAAGTTATTGTTACTTTTTATCCTTTAGGATATTACTTTTTACTCTTGAACATCTAAGATTTCTTATGAACTCTAATGCCATCATTATACAATGTGAGTATTCGTTAGATAAACTTGATGATAACATCTAAGGCATGCTATGTTGTTACTTGTAATTATGTGTTTATAGTTAGATAAACTTGATGATAACATAATCATTAATTCATGCAATCACAGTAACAATGATAGATCTATTGGTTTGACAAACCGACCCATTTGTTTAGTCGCGCGGTGATTGGAACCAGAATTATTCATTCTATAAGGCTTCGTTTGTGGACCGATTCAATTCAGTCATTAGGATTGATTATGTTCGTTTGTCATTTATGTTACACTTTTGCACTATAAGTCTTGACATTGCCATGTAAACTGAATTGTTTTTAATAATTTTAATCAATCTATATATGTATTCAAACCTGTGATTACTCATCGGCTTCGTTAGATAACCCGTTACTTTTTCACATGATTTTCAGGAATGAAAATTAGTGGACTTCTAAATGCACACTTAGGATTTGGACTTAGTCAAAGTTAAAGACAAATTTCATTATGTTATTAATTGATTGTATCGTAATGATTGATTACTATTATTCAACGAAAATGACATTTAATATTTTTCATATTCTTTTGCCCTGGTGATTCTGTCGTCGGTCGGGGTGTGACAGATTGGTATCAGAGCCATGGTTATAGGGAACTAGGTTATTAGAAATGAAATGACCTAGACTATAACTAAATACCTCACACATGAGTCCTCTCATGTATTTTATATGCTTAGATAGGATTTTATGTGCCTTATATGCTTATACATTTATTATGTGATTATACTCCTTATGTGATTTTTCTTACATCTTGGTTTTAATCAATGTACACATGATTCTCAAATCATATTCTAAGGCATTGTGTGCCTAAATCAAATGGTTTCTAAAATTTGAGTTCTCAATTGTTATTCATGGTTTTCAAATTCCGTCAATGTTTGCATCCGGTAACTGAAAACATGCAATGCTGGAAGAGTTAGATGTCTGTATCTCGAGGTGTTTTGTCTAGGAAATGTATTCATATAAATCCAAATCAACTGACGGATCCGTTTACCTTACCTGGGAACCCTTGAGATGAGTGTCTGCTTATAGGTACGCATGTCTTCATTAAAGATATGGTTGACCTAAACCCTTTGATAAGTCAATGTGTTCGCTTTGGTTTACGAATCAAACGTTTACACTCGGAACATATAATTGGTATTTGAATCATCTTAATATCAATTTTATTTTTTTGAAATTCTAAAACTTATTATCCAAATCTCATAAGGATCTTAATAATCCTTTCAAATGTCTTACTTTTTAAAACTGCTCTTATTCTGATAATCCATTACATTTGATTCTCCTATTCCTAATCATACTAGTAAGCTTAATAAGCATGAATTTTCTATTGATCTTACACTAATTCAACCTGGAAATCTCGATGTCACAGTTACCATGAAATGTTTATCTAAAAACCATGCCAAAGTTATCTTTTTTGAGAAGCTCCTCTGGATTTCTATTTCATCCAAAAGCGTCTTAAACATATCTCTCATGTTTGTCAAGGTTAGTCTCGTATCAATCTCAGGTTTGGTACTTCACTCGTGACATACACATTTCTATCATCTTACATGCAAAAAAAACTTGTCAACCAAAACTCAAATCAAATTAATGATTATATCCATTTTGTCAAGAAAATTTTAATTATCCTCATCTTGTTGCATCAACCTATTCGTGATTAAATTTGAGGACAA
Organism: Flaveria bidentis; assembly: GCA_018326385.1. NCBI lineage: Eukaryota > Viridiplantae > Streptophyta > Magnoliopsida > Asterales > Asteraceae > Flaveria > Flaveria bidentis. The sequence continues at coordinate 3,945 of BJCM01233389.1, forward strand.
AATTTCCTAAAGTAGAGGAGACTGTAACATCCTCCCATTTTCAAACTAAAAACGTGAACCCGGACCCGTATTAAATTTGTTATTTAGTCATTTTTATTTATTTTGTGTACCAAAAAAAATATATGTTTGTCAGTCAATTTAACTTAAACTCTTTAATTTATGAAATAAACTTTAAAAGGTTATTAATATTTATAAAATTTTAAATATTCAATTAAAATAAATAATCAAATTTCAAAATTTTTTTGAGTTTATAAAGTCTATAGAGATTTTATAAAAAAAATAAGATGAATAAATTAAAATTAGGTTTTTATATATTTAGAGTATAAATTTTAATTATTCTATTATTTATTTATTTTATTTAAGTTCATATTTATTTCAAATTCCAATCATAACCCCCTTTTGAAAGGCTTGTAACTCAACATTAACATCATTCATAACCTCCTCCTAACCTCAACTACTAAAGCAAGTTTTAAGCCTCATTTTTCTTGCTCATTCTTTGAAAACCTCATTCACATATCTTTCTTTCATCTATTGGTTATGATCAATTTCAAGAATTTTCTATTACAATAATTTTCTAATACTAAGGTAATCGTATATTACTTTTATGTTATGCATTTCTATATTGTTTCAATCATCCTAACATCTAATTGTTCTCATGAATTTATGTTCTTACTTTTATTCTTTCTTCTACAATATCTTTTTTAATTTTAATTATTATCATTTGATCATTAACCTTCTAACATTCACTAATCTTATAGTAATTACTAACATTCCTAAATCAAGCAAAGAGTACAATAACGTAAACAAAGAATCCCGTTTGCATATGGACGCCTATGCCGTTGTATTTGGTTATTCCACAAGATTATTTCTCTAAATGATCGCAATGCCAAAGTCTCTAAATATTTTTAATAACTCAAATAAAATCTAGTATACCATATATCGACAAAATAAAATTGTTTTAACATGTTTCATGCTTTAGCAATTTTATAAGTGCACATAAGTGCCTTACTATAGTTTTGGCAGAATATAATCTAACCTCAACTAACCATAACTTGGTCAACAAAAACTAAATTTTAGTAAAATCAGACTCTAATATTAAGTCCATCAAATTACCTTTTTAACGATAGTTTATACGTGTTCAAACTCAATCGGACGAGTCAACAATAGCCTTCACAAGATAAGTGCGCATTTCAGCATCTTTTGTCTTGTGCTGCTGTTTTGACCTATTATGGGTCTTTTCATCAAAATGTTTCTAAAAGAAAGTTGTTTGGGAAACTCTGAAATACTTAACTATAAATGCATATAATTTTATGAAATTGTATGCTATTTTTAAAACATGTTCAAACACGTACCAAATATTTTATCCATAATCTAAAATTGATGCAATAATCTTTTTTCAATCTACCTTTTGTTTTTGGCATTCTCTAAACGTCCTAACTTCTTGTAATGAATTCCGACCTCAATTTATTGTTACTTTTTATCGTTTAGGATATTACTTTTGAATCTTGAACATCCAAGCTTTCTTATAAACTCTACAACCATCATTATACAATGTGATTATTCATTGCCCATTTTTATGTGTTTTATATTTTGGAGAAATCATGTGATTCCATATTTATTAATTGCTATTCTATTTCATTATAAATTCAATTCAAGACATGTTATGTTATTACTCGTAATTATGTGTTCATAGTTAGAAAAACTTGATGATAACACAATCATTAATTCATGCAACCACGGTTACAATGCTAAATCTATAAGTTTGACAAACTCATCCCATTTGTTTAGTCGTGTGGTGATTGGAACCGGAATCATTTATTTTATAAGGCTTCGTTTGCGGACCGAGTCAATTCAATCATTAGTTTTGATTGTGTTGGTTAGTTTAATCAACCTATATATGTATTCAAACCTGTGATTACTCAGCAGCTAATTTGTTAGTTGACCAGTTACTTTTTCTCATGATTTCAAGAATGAAGATTAGTGGACTTCTAAATGCAAACTTAGGATTCGGACTTAGTCAAAGTTAAAGTCAAATTTCATTATGTTATTAATTGATTGTATTATATTGATTGATTAGTATTATTCAACGAAAATGGCATTTATTATTATTTCAACTTATTTAATTCCATAGCTATGAACAATCGATTCACATGTAAGGCCTCGTTCTCGGGATGCTTACAGCAGTTCTATCATCGCACATAAGATATACAAATACATTTAACTTTCATAAAACCTCGCAGCGGAATTATCAAAATTGACATCTCATTTTATTATAAAAGCTTTTGCAAAACAATACATCGTATCCAGTTTCAAAATACATGTTGCATTACATCACAAAAGCATTATAAGAATGGATGCCATCCAAAAGAGCTGAGTAGCCGCCCCGTGCCATCCTCAGCAATCATTACCTGCCAACTGGAAACACATAAAAGTCAGCGTTGCTGAGTGAGTTCTAGTTTTATAATAAAAATACTTTTCTTTCATTAAAATCATTCTTTACTTTCATGCGATCATACATCATACGTACACATAGATAATATCATTATTATCTTCATCATTCATTTGTTCATACTTTCATTCTTTCATCGTGCGTCATTAACGTTCACATTCTTTCGTTATTACATCATTTCTTTCCATCAAAACCATAAACTTTACCCTTCAGTTTCCTAGTACTGGGCCTAGGCCTATCATAGACCTTCTATAACGATGCTCCGCACCTCTGGCCACAGTACCTAAGGTAGAGTTTAGGTATAGGATTGCCATGTGCAATACCCTTCTATTTCCTGGTACTGGACCTAGGCCTATCATGGACCTTCTATAATGGTGCTCCGCACCTCTGGTCACAACACCTAAGGTAGGCAACAATGGTTCTATACAAATGGTCTATCACAAAGAAAGACCCCGATGTGCATCCTCCCGGGGTAGCGAACCCACAAACCGTTGGGCTAACACCTTACAATAGCGTGTCCCGACATACAAGGCTTGCAAGACTTTCTTTACTTTCATCATTCATTAATGCATGCAATCATTCATCATGTTCCTCTTTTCATTATCTTCCACTTTACGTTACATAATACTTTCTCTTCATTCATTAACATTCAACGTAAAGCCACGGGAAAGATAAACATACATCATAATAAGGAACATAGCATACACAGTCAATAACATCGTCATACAGGGCATCATCATACATACATACATTATGCATAAACATACAACATCATACATCATCATCAACATGCCCAACATAGCTTCTATGACCACGAAAGTACACCTATAAGAACTTACGGGAACCTTCCACGTCAAAACTTACATATGCACTTTCCCCCAAAAGTCAGTAAATAAACTACATTTTCCTCAGGTACACTAGCCCTACTTGGGAGTATGGGCACCTCTCAGTCGCATAACCTCTCATGCGATTGAACACCATGTGAATGGATAATATGCGATTGAACACCTATGCGAATGAACTAATGCGGATGAATACTTGTGTGAATGGACCTAATGCGGATGGAACTAGGCGTATGGGCCTCAGTCGCATGACTCCCCATGCGATTGACCTTCAGTCGCACGTCTGGCAGGCGTATGGGCCTCATTCGTACGTCTCACATGTGATTGACCCTCAATCACATGACTGGCATGCGTGTTGGCTTCAGTCGCATGACTGGCATGCCATTCGATCGCATAGCCCTAACTATGCAGAATACAGCTCACCCCCGAACTTAATCTGCCATTTTCGACCTCCAAGCTCTTCCAACCCTCTCCTAAGCCCAAATCAACCATCCTTAACCTTAGGAATGCATACAATAACACCATTCAAACACACATAAGCTCAAAAGCAAGACCCAAACTAATCATACACATACACACACATACACAAACGGGTCAAACACACACACTTCAAACATGATTTTCAGATGTGTTCCAGCCCCGAATCATTCAAAAACGTGTAAAAGAGGGGTCCTAGAACTCATACAAATGACCACAATGAGAATAGCTTCAATTAGACTCGCTACACTTCAATTTCCATGCTCGGATCCACACGAACCCAAGCTCGAAACCCCTTTTTCTCCCTTTTCTCCTTCTCTTCTCTCTTTTGGCTGATTTTGTGGGTGTGGGGAGAGGGTGAGGGCTGCCCTCTCCCTTTAAATACCTCCACTCACCTAACTTTCTCTCCTTGGCGAGTTTGGTCCCTCGACTTTGGACTTTATTTCTTTTTCTCCTTTCGTCGGCTTCAAAAATTAATAACCGGGTGTTACATCACATTCGTCCGCGCCGATGTTTCCGCCGTCGGTTGGGGCGTGACATGAGTTGTCATGGTTGAGGTATTAATGATGTAATCATTTGTGGAAGTGAGACCCTCTTTCATATGAACCTCCTGAACAGGTTTGGGGAGAACCACCTCCGTGAGGGGTGAATGATATAGGCTAGACAAGGGAGAGGCGGGAGCACTCATCTTTCTTTGAATGGGGGAGGAGTAGAGAGAATTATGGTACTCATTCAATCCCATGTCTTCATCATCATAGATTTCTTGGTTTGGAATGGGTTGATTTAGATCAAGAGGCTTGGGATGGTAACTTTCCCCTTAAGGTTGTTCACTAGAGTTTTGAGCCTCTGAGTGAAGGCTTAAGGCTGCTTGGGTAATGAGCTCATCAGGATGAGCATGAGAAACCTCGATTGTCATGAAGATGGGAGTAGTTTGCTTCTCAGTAGAAGTGGGAGCTCTAGTGTCCACTTCTTCCTATATTGGTGGTGATATGGGGGCCTGCACAAGCTCAATAAATTGAGCTAGGATTCATTTCGATTCTCTTTGGTAGGTGAGGAAAATTTATGGCTATTTAGGAGGTTGAGAATTCGAAGGTGTGGGTTCAACACTAGCTTGTGTTGCTAGGTTATCATCTTGAGTAATGAGCTCTAACATTTTTGGGACAAGGGTTGTTTCTACCCTAGAGAAGCCAACAGTTGGATTCTTCATAGTCTTAAAGATGTCAGGCTTCATAAGTCCTAATGTAAGAATATTACATGTCCCCCTCAATTGTGAGCATAGTTCACAATTAAAAATGTGTTAAACATATCTAAGGAACATATAATACTCTAAGCAGTCAAACTTAGCAAGTAAATTTGTATAAACAAATTGTGATTACCTGAATCAGAACCCCTGGACCATTCCATAGACTATAAAAAAGGGATCCTCAGGAATCTAGTACCATCCCCCATGCTTGTTGGATAAGTTGTGGATGACCACATGAATTATGTACTTCCACTGGGATGAAGGTCTTTATAGAGAAATATACCTCATATCCCATCTGCTCAAAGGAATGATTTAGAACTTCCTTTGGGAAGAATAACTCACCATCTTCATCATCTAGCTGAAGATGGGCGTTGATGATGGCTGAAGTGATGAAGACTGTTCACCCCTACACTATGATAGACAATATCTTCTCCCCATCCATAATGACCACTCGGTAGGTCTTCCAAAATTCCAAAAGCTAGTCCTCATAGAGAGGAGGATCAATATTAAGGGAGGTGAAGTAGTTAGACAAAGAAAGGAAACGACAGACCTTTGAGAAACTTGGATCTTTATCAGAGTCCAATAGAGTAACCTGGTTGTGTTGCCTGTGGAGTTGCATGGAAAATCTAGGTTTTTTCTGTGGTTATGGTTGGCCATTTGAGAAAGCTTAGTATTGAAGAAGATAAGAGCAAAAATGGTTTGTTGGTGAATTTAGGTTTTGGAATAGTTTAGATGAATAAGAGAGTGAAAGACGGGGGAACCGTTGGGTATAATTATATGAAATAAATTTGAGACAAAGTTAATGAAAAAGGATAAACTTTAAAATCCGGATGTTTGTCCCACCTTTGAAAAAGTGCACAAAAAGGTAGTTTTCTTGAAAATCTAAAATCTTCTGAAGGTAATTTAACTTCAGAAGTTTTAATGAAAGCTTTTGAAGCCAAAATGACGTCGGAAGATATCCAAAGAGTTTAGAAAATTTTGCTTTGGAAGAAATTTATACTCAGAGAATTTCATTCTAATAAGAATAAAACCTTCGAGACCAAATTACTTTCAGAAGAAAATTGTTCTTTAAAAACATACAAGTACTCAAGAGAAATTTAAGCTTTGGAAGATATTTCATAGGTTTCTTACAAAGTTAAATCTATTAAAGAAGTTATTTGTTTTTTAAGACATAAGTTTCTTCCGAAAGTAAATACATATCTTCTGAAGGATAAATGAATAAAATTTTAAAAAATCTAAGGAATGTCTTTTAAAAGTACTTTTCTTCAAGAGTAAATAACAGCTTATGAAGGTGATAAAATAAACAACTTAGGACATATAGGTTTTAGAAATAATATGATTTAGTTTTAAGAAAAGCTACTCAAAGTTAATTATCCTAATAGCTGTTACAAGATACTTAAATCACTATACATCAAAAGATTTGGTGAACAAACCAGCATATTGTTCATTTGTGTTAACTTTGACTAGTTTTATTATACCTTATTCAAAGTTATCTCTAATCAAATGATACCTGATATTGATGTGTTTTGTCCTTGAGTGTTGCACAGGATTCTCTGTAATAGAGATAACACTGTTGTTGTCAATCTTTATGGGAGTCTCCTTAAAGTTAAATCCATAGTCCAACATCTTATTCTAAATCCAAAGCACTTAAGCACAACAGCTTGCAGCAGCAATGTATTCAGCTTCAGCAGTTAATGCAAACACACATGATTATTTCTTGCATTATCAAGAGACTATTCATTCACCAAGGAATTGACACCCCCTGATGTAGACTTTGCAGTCATGTTGCAGACACCATAGTCACTATCTATATATGCATATAGATTGAAGTCCGAATTCATTGGATACCAAAGGACAAGTGTTGGAGCACCTTTGATATCTTGCACAAATACATTTGGCAAATATGATATCAGGCCTACTAGCAGTGAGGTACATAAGAGACCTAATCATAGCCCTGTAAAGATGTTCATTCACACACTCCCCCTCATGATCAGGTCCAAGGGAGTGATTTCTAGCTATAGGTGTATAACCTTACAATCAGTCATGTTGAATCTTCTAAAGATCTATGATCTAGTTTGATCAATTAGGTTATGATTTGCAGCGGAATAGTACTAGAATTAGACGAAATTTAAGCAAGAATAAGATGAATATTCAATCAAACAGTAATGGTTATAGAGAGAGAAAGTTTTCTGCAAAAGAGAATGTTCTCATTCATTCATAAGCTTCGGCAAATACAAATTAGGTCAACATTCCTTTTATAGAG
>BJCM01233391.1:0-10963 GCA_018326385.1 Flaveria bidentis
GACTTTATAAAACCAATTTAAATAATCAATCAAATTATTTATTTGTTAATCTTTATAACTTTTATAAAATTTGTAAACTTTCTAATTTGATTATTTATTTTCAGTATTTAAAATTCATAATTACTAATAAACTTTATAAGTTTATTAAAATTCATTTTATAACTTTTTAAGTTTTAATAAGTATTTTCCATTTAGTTATTTGTTGTAACATGATTAATAAACTTTATAATTTTATGAAAAAGAATTATTTATCAATCAATAAGTTGATTACATTTAATGTATTTGATCCATTTATTAAGTAAATTAATAACGGAAGCTCAAAATGGGTTCGGGTTTGGGTTTCAACTTGGAAAAATAGCGGATGTTACAGGGAGTTCCTGTAGCTGGAGGCAGGGACGATGCCTTATCAGCAATACACCACCAAGTTTAATGAGATGGCACGACTGGTGCCGAATCAAGTGATGCCCTTGTCACGGAAGATCAAGAGATACATACAAGGGCTGTCGGCGGATATCCGTAGACACATGACCGCTGCCCGACCGAGCACGTTTAGGTCGGCGGTTGATTTGGCCAGGAGGTTGTACGATGAAAGAACCGTGGTGGTGGCTGAAGGCAGCAAGAAAGGTGGTGGTGACAGGAACTGGAATTGAAAGCGGGTTGGACGTGGCGGGGCCACTCTAAGCAATAAAGGTGCATGGGTGGATGACCGACGTGTGGTCACATCTGGTGCGGGGATGTGAAGATATGGCAAGTGTAGGAAGGAATACACCGGAGAGTGTAGATGGGGATTGAACGTGTGCTTCAAGTGTGGGAAGTTAGGTCATATGGCACGGGAGTGCAAAGTGGGGAGATTTTTTAACTGTGGTGGGGAGGACCACATGAGTAGGGATTGCAAGAAGCCGAGGGATGAAGGTCCCAAGTTTCCAGTTAGACCATTTGTGATGACCTTAGGAGGGTTTGATGTAGTCCTAGGATGGATTTGTTGGCGGACTACTAGGTGAACATTGTATGTCGCAAGAAGATGATTCGATTGATAGCGCCTGACGGTAGTTCGGTGACGGTTTATGGTGATCGAGTTGCGATGATACCGAAGGTGATTTCGATGGTGGTGGCGGGAAGGTGCACGAGGCGTGGATGTATTGCCTACTTGGCCTATATAAAGGACGTGGATTCGCCAACACCACAACTGTCCGATGTACCGGTTGTGTGTGACTTTCCGGACGTGTTTCCCGAAGATTTACCAGGAGTTCCACCTGACCGTGAGATTGAGTTCTAGATTGAGTTGATACCGGGTGCCCAACCTGTAGCTAAGGCACCGTATTGGTTGGCTCCGACTGAGATGAAGGAGTTGATGGAGTAATTGCAGGAGTTGCTAGAAAAGGGGTTCATTAGACAAAGTATCTTACTTTGGGGTGCTCCGGTCTTATTTGTGAAGAAGAAAGACGGTAGTATGAGGATGTGTATAGACTACGATGAGTTGAATAAGCTGAAGGTGAAGAATCAGTACCCCTTACCGAGGATTGATGACTTGTTTGATCAGCTCCAGGGTGCTAGTTGGTTTTCAAGAATAGACCTTCGATCTGGCTACCATCAGTTGAAGGTGAAGGAGCAGGATATCCCTAAAACAGCTTTTCGCACGCGTTATGGACACTACGAGTTTCTCGTTATGTCATTCGGTTTAACTAACGTGCCAACTGCTTTTATGGATCTGATGAATCGAGTGTGTTGGCCGATGTTGGATAAATTAGTGATTGTGTTTATTGATGATATCCTGATTTATTAAAAGAGCGAGGAGGAGCATACCGATCACATTCGAGAAGTGTTGGAGATGTTGAGAAGGGAGAAGTTGTATGCCAAGTTCTCCAAGTGCGCATTCTGGTTGTGCGAGGTTCAGTTTTTGGGTCATGTAGTGAATCTTGAGGGAATTATGGTAGACCCGGCAATGATGGAGGCGGTAATGCAATGGAAGTCTCCAAAGACGCCATTTGAGATTTGTAGTTTCTTGGGTTTAGCGGGCTACTACAGAAGGTTTATTCAAGACTTCTCTAAGATCATCTCTCCACTAACCAAGTTGACCCATAAGGATGTGAAGTTTGTGTTGGGTCAAGCTCAAGAGAAGGCGTTTGAGGAGTTAAAGGCGAGATTGACTCAAGCTCCTGTTTTGTTGTTACCCGATAGAAGTGAAGATCTGGTGGTTTATTCTGATGCTTCCTACTCGCAGTTAGGGTGTGTGTTAATGCAGAGAGGAAGGGTTATAGCCTATGCATCCCGATAGTTGAAGGTTCATGAGGTTAACTATCCTACTCATGACTTGGAGCTAGCAGCTGTGGACTTTGCATTAAAGATATGGAGGTACTACCTATATGGGATGAAGTGCACCATATTCACTGACCACAAGAGCTTGAAGTACTTTTTCGAGCAGAAAGATTTAAACATGAGACAGAGAAGATGGTTGGAGCTCATAAAAGACTATGATTGCGAGATCCATTACCATCCGAGCAAAGCCAACGTGGTGGCGGATGCCCTTAGTCGAAAAGAGAGACCCGAGCCGATTCGGGTGAAAGCTTACCAGTTGATCATGTCCTCTGATGTGATGAAGCAGGTCAAGGAGTTTCAAGATGAGGCATTGAAAGAAGATCATCTCAACTCTAAAAGGATGAGAGGTCTGGTTGCGGAATTAGGTGAAAACACACTCGGTGTTAGGACCCGATTCAGGCAGATGTGGATTCCTCGTTTTGGAGAACTACGCGGAAGGATTATGGATGAAGCTCACAAATCTCGATACTCTATTCATCCCGGTGCTGCGAAGATGTACCAAGACATGAAGAAGGATTATTGGTGGCCGGGTATGAAGCGTGATGTGCTGGAGTATGTGAGTAAATGCCTTACTTGCTTAAAAGTTAAGGTCGAGCATCAAAAGCCGTATGGGAAGATCCAACCGTTGGATATACCGAAATGGAAGTGGGAGCACATCACTATGGATTTTATAACGAAGCTACCGCATACCGCGCGAGGGTATGATGTTGTATGGGTGATAGTCGATCGTTTGACGAAAAGTGCTCACATCCTACCGATCCGCGAGACATATTCATCCGAGAGGTTGGCAGATCTGTTCATTAAAGAGATTGTAACTCATCATGGTGTGCTGGTGTCTATTGTGTCTGATCGTGACACCCGGTTTACATCTAAATTTTGGAAGAAATTCCACGATGCGATGGGGATGAAGTTACATATTAGCACGGCTTATCATCCTCAGACAGATGTGTCATTGATTTTGGAGGAAGTTGGGATGACCACTTACCATTAGCTGAGTTCTCATATAACAATAATTATCATGCCAACATTAGTATGCCCCCTAATGAGATGCTATACGGGAGAAGATGTAGAACACCCGTGTGTTGGGGTGATATTGGTCATAAAGTGTTAGGGAGCATCGAAGCGGTCGAGGCTACGACAGAGAAACTGGAAAGGATCAAAGCCTTTATGAAGGCAACCAAAGACAGGCAAAAGTCGTATGCTGAAAAATGACATAGAACGATTGAGTTCCGGGTGGGTGATAGAGTTATGTTGAAAGTCTCACCTTGGAAAGGTATCATTCGATTCAGAAAGCGGGGCAAGTTGAGTCCAAGGAACATAGGGCCTTTCCGAATCATTTCTCGAGTAGGAGATGTGGCCTATAGACTGGAGTTACCAGAGGAGTTAAGTGAAATTCATCCGACATTCCATGTATCTCATCTGAGAAAATGTTTAGCAGACGAGGATATGGTTGTATCACTGGAAGATATCGACGTAGATGAACGGCTCAATTATGTGGAGCAACCAGTGGCAATCATTGACTGTAAAGAGAAGAGGTTAAGGAATAAAGTGGTTCCTCTTGTGTGTGTATAATGGAAGAATAGGAAGGGATCTAAGTCTACATGGGAGACAGAGGAGGAAATGAGACAACATTACCCATGATTGTTTGAGGAAAAATAGGTTTCAGGGACAAAACCTAAAATAAAGGGGGTGGACTTGTAACACCTGGTTATTTTTATATTCATAGAAGGAAGACTAAAAGTGGAGGAAAAGAAAGAAATGCTATTTAGCCCAAGTTGAGGGGTTGAAAGTGTGCAAAGTACAAATTTATTGTAATTTTGTACAAAAGTAGCATGGCCGCCCATGCCATGCCACTTTTCACCTTTTCTACCGATTGTAGAGAAAGAAAGAAGCAGAGCAGAAAGCTCTCAGGTTTTGAAGAAGAACAAGAAGAAAAGCTTGAATTTAAGGTAAGAATTCATGTGTTTATGGTGTTATTAACTGGTTTTATCCTTGGTTGTATGCTTATGTGTGTTGTATGTGTTCGGGTGTGTGTTTTGGTGGGTTTCTAGGCAGTTAAACTCTATTGCAAATAGGTTTTTGAAGAAGTCATAACCAAAGGCTGCAAAGCTGAGTTCTAGAACCCCCTTTTTACTTGTTTTTAACTTCTTTGGGGCTGGAAATGCATGTATGAATGTTTTTATAAAGTTGGGTTTTATACCCGTATGTGTGTATGTTGTGGGTGGGGTTTGATTTTGGGCTATGTATGTGTTTGATGATGTTTTGATTGTGTTTCTAAGGCTTAGAATGTAAGATTTAAGCTTAGAATATGATAGGTGATGTTTGGGGACTGATTTATGATGATAAGTATGAATTAGGCTGCTCATGCGCCTAAACAGTGCTCATGCGGCCGACTGAAAATAACTGCCTAAGTGTTCCCATGCGCCCAAATAGTACCCATGCGCCTAGAAATAGGCTGAAATTTTCTAAGTGTCCAGACGCCCAGATAGCTCATGTGCCTAGGCACTCATGCGCTTGCATAGTGCCCATGCACCTAGAATTGCCCAGAATAGACTAAGTGTTGCTCATGCACCCCAATAGTGCCAATGTGCCTGCATAATGCCCATGTGCCTAAAGACTTAGAATATTTTCTGACTTTTTGGGGAAAAAGTGAAATGTAAGCTTTGACTTGGGAGGTTCCCGTAGGCATAGTAAGTTGACTTTTCGAAGTCATAGATGATGTGATGGGCGATGTATGTATGATATGATGTATGATTGATGCTTATGCATGATGGTATGCATGATGTATGTTACGTATGTATGATGGTGCCTTGTATGGCTATGTTTGTATTTTATGTTGATGTTCCTTTTTATGTATGATTATTTTCCCGTGGCTTTACGTTGAACGTTAATGAATGAAATGAAAAGTATTATGTAACGTAAAGTGAAAGATAATGAAAAGAGGGACGAAATGAAAGAATGCATGCATTAATGAATGAATGAAAGTAAGAAAGGCTTGCAAGCAAATGTATGGTGATTCACTCCCAATGAAGGGTGTTAGCTCAACTGTGTGCGGGTTAGCTACCGCAGAAGGATGCACACTGGGGTCCAGTCCTTTTGATTGACCATATGTATGGGATCCATGCCGCTTGCCCTAGGTACTGGAGTTAACATCATGCATAATGTTTGAGGTCTATTAAAGACCTCAGGCCTAGTAACCAGCTTCATGCACAATGTTCAGGGTATAGCATATGGCATTGATCTGGATGAAAGAGAAAAGATAAGTGGTGAATGTACTTTCCCTAGGTACTGGAGTCAGCTTCGTGTACAATGTTCGAGGTCTCTGAAAGACCTCAGGCCCAGTAACCAGCTTCGTGCACAATGTTTAGGGTATTATAGATGTCATCGAATGTAATGAACGTACGAATGAAAGTATGAAAGTTATGTATGAAAGAGAATGAAAGTGAATGATAATGACGTACGATGAATGAACAAAAGTTGACGAATGAATGATGACGATAATAATGATATTATCTATGTGTATGTATGCTGTGTGATCATATAAGTAAGTAAAGAACGGTTTTAAACGAAAGTAAAGTATGTTTTATTTTAAAACTAGAACTTGCTCAGCAACGCTGACTTTTATGTGTTTCCAGTTGGCAGGTAAAGGTTGCTGAGGATGGGACGGGGCGGCTACTTGGCTCCTTTTGGATGGCATCCATTGTTATAATGCTTTTGTGATGTAATGCAATAAGTATTTTGTAATTCGATAACGATGTATTGTTTTGCAAAAGCTTTTATATTGAAATGGAATGTTTGTTTTAATCTTTCTACTGTAATGTTTTCTTTAAATTAATGTAATTATATGTTTTATGTGCAATGATTGACTAACTGTAAGTGTCCCGGGAACGGGGCCTTACATTATCTTTCCAAATTTTAAGTATTTACACCTTCTTAATTTTTTTAACAAACCATTTAAGGATACATCAAATAAAATATATATATATATACCCTAGGCTAAAGACCCGCGTACCACACGAGTTCAATCCAAAAAAATTGTTGTTATTTAAAAAGGTTCATAAGTTATAATATTATTGATAATAATTTGTATATTGACTTTTATGTATAATTTTTAACATTAGTTATATCTAATATTAATAGGTTTTCTCTATTAATATTTACACGCCTAAATGATGTATAATATGGAATGAAATCTTTCTACTCTAAGACTATCCACAATGCAACGCCCTTAGCCCTTTCCCTGCCGCCCTTCGGAAGGGTTGCGTTGTGCTGGCCCATCCGTCCTTCACCCGCTCTTTGCCAAGGGTGCTCCATGGATACCTTTTGTGGGGCCCACACACAAAAATGTGTGTTTTGTTTTTAATGGTTTTTTGTGGGAAGGATGGTGTTTGGGTAAAAGTTGATTGTGGGAAGGATAAATGAAAGTTAGTGGAAAGTTAATATGACATGTTGAGTAGGACTATTTGTGGGAAAGGCTGCTTTAGTGTTGTGGACAGTATAATAAAAAGGTAAATGTTGTGCCACATGTCAGCACCACAATCATCATCACCTAAATTTTCCCGTCTTTCTCTCTTATTTAATAATTACCTTAACTATTAATAATATTACATTAATACTTTTTAATATTTAATAAATTAAGAAAGAAATCTATTTATAAAGGTTATTTATAATAAATTGATGTTTTTAAAAAGTCATTTTTTAAAAAACAAAAAATAATCAAATCCAGAAGTAATAAGAAAAATTTTAAAACTAACATGTTTATTTGGTTTGTTTTATAGCAAAATATTATTTAAAAAAATTAAAAATAAAATTTTAACAAATTGATATAACTATTTTATTTTTTCAGGCATAACATATCTTGAATATAATCTTATAATTAATAAATTTATTATATTATTATTTCATTTAGTAACCCATGTAATACACGGGTTTATTAAAGCTAGTAAACTTATAAATAAGAATTTTAGGTAATAAAAAATTTAATTGAATATAAAAAATAATATTTCAAATTCATAAACATCCAAAATTTTATTTGTATACAACATTTTATATTTTGTTGGTAATTGTTCCATCACTATTTATATTAATAATTTTAATCTCTGTTTACTTTTAATTCGAGATAATACAACATAGAACTAACCATGATCCTTATTTAGAAAAAAACTAACTTTAGATAGTGATTTCCATTGGCTCTTTTTTATTGTTATTGCAAAACACACTGCTAACATAAATTGTCTTCTTTGACATTCAAATGTAATCTTTTTGTCCGAAGGTGTTAAAGTCAACCAAGAAATAAAAGTATGATTTTCATTATTACATTTCAGATACATTAAAACAATTTGTACATATCAAACGAATTCTAATCAAACATAATAATAATATGGCATCACACATAAAAAAGAAATAAAAAAGTTTATAAAATAAAAGCATGTGATATCTCTTTACAGATGAATTGTTGAAGTAGATCGCCTTCGAATCAAAAGATTGAAAGTAAATTAATATTAATCTAAAAACACAATTGTAGACAATGATATGATAAATTATAATTGTAGAGGACGAAAACTCAAATATAACAAAAAATAGCTTTTGTTAAGAAAACTTGATAAAACCAAAGCCAAAATAAGAACGTTGATGAATTCTGTCAAATGCGATATCATCAGACTTTATAAAGACAAATCGCAAGGGTCGTAGAGCTAGGATGGTTGAGAAACATTTTAAAATCATGTATGATTTCATATACAAAAACAGATACCCATGAATTCCTTCAAATTAGAGAGTAGTCGATAAAACAAAACCCGTAACTTTTATCAAGAGTCAAATATAAACCAAGTATTTAATGAAAACACACAATCAAGAAATCGATTTCATAGATAAGGAAAATCATAAATGATTTCTACGGTTTTTGTTGATAAATTATTCGTAACATCTCATATTTTTGTTAACTAAAAGTTAATTTCGTTTATTCTTATAATGGTCATTGTTGTAATTTATGAAACTTATGGGTTATTTATGCTTATTTATTTGTTATCCTTAATTCTTTTTAGTTTAGGTGTGCATAATAATGAATAATAATAATAACTATAATAATAATAATAATAATAATAATAATAATAATAATAATAATAATAATAATAATAATTAAGTTTAGGGGGTTGTTTTGTTAACTTTGAAACTTTAAAAGAAAGTTTTTAACATAAAATAACAAAAATTAAAACCAAAGGAACCATTTGTGTAATTATCCAAGCATTTAAACCAAACCCCCTAAACCCGTTTTTCCGGCCAACTCCGGCCACCCACCGGCCGAACTCCGGCGACGTCCCAAACGCGAGTAAAACACTAAAAATCAAACCAAAACCGTTTCCAAACGCTTTGTGAAGATGATTCGAATCATTTGCTACCTTTTAATTGGGGTTTAGAGACGGTTACAAGAGTGTTCGAGCTCGAGTAACCGTCGTTCATCAAACGTAAACCGTTCGACAATTAAAACTGAATAATAACCAAATTAAATGAATCATAATCAAATGTTTAACTAGTTCTAAGCTATTATCAATCCCAATTTCACCTGAAACACACTTAATCCTTTCGAACCACTTCCATCCCTACATCGAACCTGCAACACAACCAAATACCCTACTCTGGTTTGCCTAATCTGAACTGATAAGGGGCTTTTAGTCTAAATCATCATTCGAAGCTACCTCCAAGTTTAATTTGATTATCATTGAAGTTTGCTCATCCATTGTGCACCTACCGCCGTGGCTTGTTCTTCGTTCGTTCCAAGCATCATTTCAAATCAAATCGGGTAATTGAACACATCAATACATTCGTTTTTACATGGAAAACAATAGCCCTAACCTTAATTCGGTGAATAACAATGATTTGGAGTTCAATTTGGATACAAACGATCTAGGGTTCTTGGTGGAATTAGGTTCTTTTAATGTTGTGTTTTTATTATTTTGAAACTAGAAGATACCATGGCTACGGCCCATGGTCTACTGGTTACTAGAACACACCACAATCTTAAGGTCCCGGGTTCGAACCCGGGCAACCTCACTTATTTTTAGGGCTTTCTAGCCTTTAAAAAAATTATATAAATTTCTAAAAATTATAAAAATCAGTTTTATAAACTTTGATCATTTTAAAACTTATCAAATTATTTTCTGTAAATTATTTCCTTAAACACCTTAACAATTTTTATATAAAATATTAATAACAAATGTTATAATTTGTTTATTTTTATAAAAATAAACTTTAAATAGTTGAAATCACTAAGTTATTACCGGTCATTACATTAACTTTAATTATAGATTAATTATGATTTTATTTACATTTTATAAATCAATTGAGGATTTAATTTCTTTTAATTTCACAAACCATTATAAAAGGATTAATTAAGTTTCCTTCATTGTAATAAAATATATATTTATGTTTTCAATAACTGATCTTATTTATAAAAACCCCAAATTCTTAATTGAAACTCTAGTTCGCGTTTAATCGTTAATCCTATTATTAAACTTAAAATCTTGTAATATATACATTTAGGTACCTTGTAAAAGAATTCATTGGAACATCATTTAATTCTTATCGGCATCTTATACACATATACTTCATGTGAGTTTCCTTGCCCCTTTTTATATTATTTCACACCGTTTTGGGTGAAACATGTTAATCTTATCAACATACACTTGTAAACGTTTAAATCTTATAAAGCACTTGCAATTCATACTTTTATTTGTCATGGTTATTTGTGTTATTCAAAGTCTTATATGAGATACATATTTTGTTGATAATCATTAATTATTGCTAGCCTGGCGACGTCTTAGATCTATGGGTCTGACAAGCCTATTTGGTGCTAAAGCCGATGTATTACCGGCTCCTGATGACCTATGACTTGTTCATCATGGGAACCAAATACTCTTAGCCAATCATATGTAAGGCCCCGTTCTCGGGACGCTTACAGTTGGTTCCTCATCGCACCTAAAACATCCAATTACATTCGTCTTACAAAAATGTTGCAGCTGAAACATTCAAAAATGACATCACATTTCATTATAAAAACTTTTGCCAAATAATACATCGTCAATCAGTTACGAAATACATTGTTGCATTATATCAAAAAAACATTAAATAAATGGATGCCACCCCAAAAGAGCTGAGTAGCCAGCTCGTGCCATCCTCAGCAACCGTTACCTGCCAACTGGAAACACATCAAAGTCAGCGTTGCTGAGTGAGTTCTAGTTTTAAAGTAAAACATATTTTACTTTCATTAAAAACCGTTCGTTACTTTTGCATGATCACACATCAAACGTACACATAGATATTATTATTATTATTATCTTCTTCATTCGTTCATTCATCTTTACATCTTTTCTTGCGCATCTGATATCTTCCGTACCAATACCATATGCTACACCCCGAACTATTTGGCTACTGGGCCAAAGTCTATAAATAGACAGCTAAACATGGTGCCGCAGTACCTGGGGTAAGCGGTTCAGGTTCTATACAAATGGTCGACCACAAAGAAAGACCCCGATGTGCATCCTCCCGAGGTAGCGAACCCGCACACCGTTGGGCTAACACTTTTTAATGGCGTGTCCCGATATCCAATGCTTGCAAGACTTTCATTACTTTCATCATTCATTAATGCATG
>BJCM01233395.1:0-36503 GCA_018326385.1 Flaveria bidentis
GTACATGTTCCCTTTCCTGGGAGCTCTAAGCAGGATGTGCTCATGAGGAATGACCACTCCAGGCTTGAGAACAATGCACTCATGCTCAGTAAAGAGCATGTTATGACTTTGATCACAAAATTAGGATACACACAGGAGATTGTACCCAAGCTCCTTGACAAAGTTTACCTTCTCAATGCTGAGCTTACCATTTATGACCTTGCCCATTCCAAAAATGTAACCACCTTCATCTCCTCCAAAAGCAACTGGTCCTCCATCAATCCTTTCAAAGTTCTAGAGTAGTGAGCTATTGCCTATCATGTGCCTGGAACAGCCACTGTCTATGATCGAGACGTTTTTGTTTGTCTTGAGTTGTCCTTGCACAAAGAAAATGATTAGTTATATTTGGAAACCCAAACCTTACTTGTCTTGGGCACACAAAGAGAAATATAAGATAATGCAATAGTAATAGATCCTATGGTTGTACTAGAAGGATCTTGAGTTGCTGCTGATGGAGAATTTTCAATCACTTGGTCTTTCTTAGACTTCCACACCACCTTTGGAGTCTTGGACTTGACCTTAAAAACTTCAGAAGCTTTTGGGACTTTGGAAGTTTTGATGACTGAACCTTCGAAAGATTCTGCAGACACTACAACATATTTCAGTGACCAACTTCACTTTCGAAGGTAATTTTCCACTTGCATTCTTCTTAGATTTGGAGCTTTCGAAGGAAACAAATTTTCCTTCCGAAGCTTGAATCTTCTTGGAAATCGTTGAAGTCTTTGTCTTGGTCATATGGACAATACCTTTAAGATTGAATGGACAATCCTTAGCAATGTGAGTGGTACTTTCACACATGACACACACCATTTTCTTCTTCACAAGGGTCTTTTGCTGGGAACAAGACTGTCTTTGGTCACATGCCTTCTCCACCTTCATCTTTGCAGATGCTAAGACATTCCTTTTGGGCTAGGAACTATTCTTGGAGTTTGATGGTCCAGGTTATGCAGCAGTGGTACACAGCAAATCAATCTTCTTCTTGTTACTGAGATGATTTGAACAAGAAACATAACTCTTTAGTCTTTACTACTTCAAACCCTGCAGAGATGAAAACTTGTTTATGCTTAGAGTCAAAAGTATCCTTGATCTCTTGAGCCTTCCTTGCTTTTCTTTTGCTCTTTCTAATCAAGTTCTTTCTCATTGACTTGGTCATTACAGTCTTCTTCTTCTCCTCAGAAGGATAGTGGCCCTTTTTAGAATCCTTCCCTTCACTCTTCTCAGAGGAATTCTTCACTATCTCTTCTTCATCCTCTTCACTCATAGGATCTATGAGAGGAAGCTCATCTTCCCAAGTTCCATACCTAGGAGATCTTATAGACAAGATTGTGTGTGGAGGACCTATCTCATTGGATCCCAGTCCCTACCTATTTTGATAGCACACCTAGTTATGCAGGGATAAGGATATCATGTTCTTGAAGGCCTTTTCTTCAAAAACACTTTTTTCTGCCCTGGCTTTGCTGATCACAAGCTCAGTCTGGCACTCAATCAGCTTGGTTGTGAGATCTTTGATTTGAGTCCTAAAATTTGTGTGCTCATGTTTTAGAACTGAAATGGTTTTCTCTAAGTCCTTTATTTTTAGTTTATAATCATTTTCAGACTTTCTAAAATCAGATTTTAAAATGTTTAGTGACTCAAGATCAGATCTCATCTCCAAGTTATAGGACCTCTATCTATTAACTTTAGCAATGCATTCAGGAGTACGAAGATGTTCCAATACCTTGGCTTCATCATGATATGCCATTATTTCTTGGTTTGGAGAAGCATCTTCCACCTGAAAGCTCCAGTCAAAGCCTCCTTCTTCAACAGCAACAGCAACCTGTTGCTTTGGCTTCTCATTCTGGGGAGCTTTGTCAATGTAGTTGGGTCTAGGTTGTGTTTGGCCACCACTTGTTCTAGGTTCCTTACACTCTTTGGCAAAGTGGCCTATCAAGTTACAGTTGTAACATTGACTTCGCCTTTGTCCAGGAAAAACTTTCCACTGGTTGCATTGCTTGGAAACTTCCTTCCAGTCCTCTTGTCGAACTTCTTGGCTCTGTGAGTGAGAATAGCCATCTGCTGGACTATTTCCATGTATTCCAGATCATTTGGATGAATAAAGTCCAAGTCTTCAAGAGTGAAAAGAGAGTTGCCACAACTTTCATCAAAAGACACAAAAGCTTGAGATGAGCTTGTCTCTTGGAATGGGCTTTCTTGAGTGTAGTTCTCCCTTGGTGTCTTTGGGAAGGTGATGAAAGGACCCTTTGATGAGTTGCCAGGGTAGCATATGAGATGATGTTGGGGTTCTGTGTTGTCCCTTTCAACCACATGCAGGGCTGAACCCATTTGATTGTTGGAGTTGCCAGATGAACCTTGCATGTTCATCTCCATCTGGTACCCATTGAGAATCCCATATAACTCTTTCAGAGTAAGAGTTTTGAGATTTTTAGTCCTCTTGATCACCATACAGTAGTGTGTCCACTGTCTAGGAAGTGAGGACATGAACTTCCTTAGAATGTCTCTGTTCTCAAGAGGAAGTCCTACATCCACAAGGGTATCCACAAACTCAACATGTTTCACCTGTTTTGAAGGTGAAGTTTTCAAACTGCTTCTTCAGGAGTTCCTTCTTGTTCTCCTTGGCTTCAGAAGAACCCTCATACATCAGTTTCAGTGCATCCCACAACTGCTTATCTATTTTGCACTTCTTGAAACCTCTGTACACAGAGTTTGGAAGGGCAGTTTGAAGGGCTATCATGGTTTTTCTATCAATCTCTACTCTCTTTCTATCTTCATCAGAGTAGTTAGCCACATCCTTGGGGATCATACCAGCACCAGTAGCAGAGGGAGTGCTAGGTATGAAAGGTCCATTCTCAATAAACTCCCACATTCTTGAGTCTAGAGACATGATGAAACCTTCCATTCTCAGGCACCACATTCTTAATATGGTGAGATCTTGTATCAAGAGCCTGAAAAGCTCTGATACCAAATGCAGGACCGATGAAGGGGGTCACTTACAACATAACAACACAAAGAGTAGATTAACCAAACTTAGTCAAATAGAAAGCTGGATTAACCACAAGTGAGATACTAATAACACAAGTAATAAGTAAGAGACAGAACAAGAGAACACAAGTGTTTGGTTTTCAAGGATGCAGTACATTGCTTTCTCAATTTCTGTTACAAGTGTTACAAAGCATATTTGAAAGATACAAGAACAAGAAATACTTATACTACATCCTACAGCTGACTATACTTTGAAAGCCAACCAGATACAATTGACTAGACACAAACAAAATCAATTATAGAGTCAAAAGGCAGATTGCCTTTTAACTAGTGACTATGACATGCCATAGCTCACATCCTTATCTATTCCAAAAAGGCTAAAGTACATGAAGTAGAAAGTTACAAACTCAAGACCTTAATGTATAGTTACCAAAAGCATGGACCTTTTCACCAAGTCATGTAAGTTGGTGACTATACAGAGATACAACGGAAAGGTGTCCAGCTTTATGGAAAAGTACATCAGATAAAGCATGTGTTAAAAGTCTTCGGAAGAAATCTGTCTTAATGAGTTGAGGCTTCGGAAGACTTTGTCTTAGAAGCTTCAAAAGACTTCATCTTTGGCTTTGGAAGATATTGGTCTTGGCTTCGGAAGATTTTACACTTAGAGTATTTTCTGTTGCATGTGTAAAACTTCCTAAGCATTCTTCTTTAATGCACTTGTGCAGCATGCAGGATAGACTTTGGATGTTTGGGTTGCATTAGCCTCTTCATATATTCTCTACAATAGCGTTATGTGGCTGTGAACGATCTTAACCCTCTCATCTTGACGTTTCAGCTGTCAAGGTTGGGGTGTGACAGATTGGTATCAGAGTCCATAACTATAGGGATTTAGGTCATTAGAAATGGTGACCTACACTATAGCATATGCATGAAAATTATAGAATTATATTTCTATCTTGTAAAATATATGGTTTGCATGCTAGATAATGCTATGCCTTCTTATGTGCAATTTCATGCCTTAGCATAGGATTGTTTAAACATTGTTACCTGTCTCTCTAAACTTATCTTTTAGTCTTTGATTCTCCCTGAAAATGAAGTCTTTTAATCTTATTCTCAACGGCATGTGGGATCGCATACTTATTGTTTATGACTTGGATCTTTAGACATTATGTCTAATCTATACAAATCTCATCAAGGTTTTGATTTCATGAACCTAAAGAATATTGTGTGACACATAGACACCTGTATTCTGGATTTCCTTGAAAAAGGTCTTCGGGCTAAGGTAAGCATTTCACATAAATCCTACGGGACTAGTTATGCTTACCTGGGGATTTCTGGGATGAGTGATAAACTATGGTCAATATACACAAGTTTCTAAGGCAAATGGTCAATTCACCTTGACGTGTCAACCTTTCCAAATGGTAATGAGTTACCAAAATGGAATCATTCCAAGTTACTGCCCTTTAAATACTTATTCCCGTGACTAACTCATTTTATATCCAACATGTCTCGTCATCACAGAAAGCGAGAAAGTTCCGACCGCAAGCTTGCAGAAATGATCACCTGGCAAATGGTTGTTGTGCTCTCATCCATGGTTGTTGAACTTAATAGCACCCTAATGAATAATATCAATAATAATACCAATGGGAACAATAGCGGTGCTCATGGAGAGAATAGCAACAATCAATATGGGAACAATCGCACTTGCACTTTCAAACACTTCAACTCATGCAAACCCACTAGTTTTAGTGGAAAAGAAGGAGCCACTGGACTACTCGAGTGGTTTGAAAGTATGGAAAACATGTTTATCGTTAGTGAGTGCCCCGACGAGTTCAAGGTTCGCTATGCTGCAAGTGTCCTTCAACAATGGGCACTAACATGGTGGAATAGTGAAAAGAGAAACCGTGGGGCTGAGGCTGCTTTGGCGTTGCCTTGGGAGGAATTTAACGATATCATGATCCAAAAGTTTTGTCCGAGGAGCGAGTTGCAAAAGCTAGAGGAGGAATTCTGAAATCTCAAACAAGATGATGGGAATCATTTGGCTTATTCCACCCGGCATCATGAGTTGAGTATTCTTCTACCACACATGGTGGACACCTTGCCCCATAACATTGAGAAATTTATCAAGGGGGTAGCACCTCAAATTCAAGATGTTGTGGTGAGTAGTAGGCCCACAACTTTTGAAGAGGCAATTACTAGCACAGCGCAGCTCACCAAGAATCATATTAGGGCTGACACTATGTCGGCGAAGGGTTCCAAGACTGCCGCGAAGGTGACATCTGAGGCAACAAAGGAGGTAAGGGCCGAGTCATTTTCTCGAAACAAAAAGCGTAAGTTCACCCCAGCACGCAACTATGTTGTGCCGGCACCAAATGTGCCTAAAAAACAAATGGTGGTTGCAAATCAATCTCCCATGGCTAGAGCTTATGCTGGGCTATATCCGATGTGTAACACGTGCAAGTACCACCACGCGAGCAACATTCCATGCCGAGTTTGCTCGTTGCGTGGGAAGTATGGGCATTTGGTGGCTACTTGCCTTCGCACGCCAAACAACACTGTGATGCTTCCCAGCTCAACCTGTTATAACTGTGGTGAGTTTGGGCATATTCGTCCGCAATGTCTTCGCAATGCGGGAATTGTGCCACCAGCTTGTGGAAGGGCTTTCAACATTAACGCCAATCAAGCCCAAGCCAATAATGACGTGGGGAATGGTAAGTCGTTGAATTTCTTTTAATCATTTTGTTGTCTTGCAAAAAATTCCTATCAATGTTCATCATACCAATAATAGGTTGTTACCAAACAGGTATGTATCTTGTAAATAGTCATTATTCTTTTGTATTGTTTGATACAGGTGCAGATAAGAGTTTCGTGTCCTTGTAGTTCGAGCCTATACTTTCGAAGTTGGGTGTTAATCTGGAAATATCCTTCACGGTCGAAGTCGCAATGGAAAATCTATCGTCGTTGACGTCGTAATACGCGATTGTACCTTGAGCCTAAACAAACACGAGTTCTCCATCGACCTTATACCCATGCAACTAAGAAGCTTTGATGTTATTAATGGCATGGATTGGTTAGCTAAGCAACACGCGGAAATTCCATGTTTGAAGAAGTGCATTTGAATTCCTTTACCAACGGGTGATACTTTGAAAGTCTTTAGGGAGAAATCATCCCAAGGACTCAAACTTATGTCCTACATCAAGGCCCGAAAGTGCTTAAGTAAAAACTACCTAGTTGTCATGGCGTATGTAGTTAATACAAAAGCCAAAGCTAAGGAACTGAAAGATATTCCTGTTGTGCGAGAATTTCCCGACGTTTTTCCCTAGGATCTTAAGGGATTACCTCCCGTGTGAGAAGTTGAGTTCAAGATTGACTTAATCCTTGGTGCAAACCCTGTGGCTAAATTGCCTTATCGTCTTGCACCGTCTGAAATGCAGGAACTAGCTAGTCAACTGCAAGAGTTAACCGATAAGGGTTTCATTCGGCCTAGTTCTTCACCATGGGGTGCACCTATGCTGTTTGTAAAAAAGAAAGATGGTTCTTTCCGTATGTGCATCGACTACCGGGAACTCAACAAGCTTACCATAAAAACCGATACCCTCATCCTCGAATCGATGATCTCTTTGATCAACTTCAAGGAGCAACCCAATTCTCAAAGATCGATCTACATTTTGGGTATCATCAACTACGTGTTCACGATGACGACATTCCAAAGACCGCTTTTCGTACTCGATATGGACATTACAAGTTCATGGTTATGCCTTTTGGCTTGACCAATGCACCTGCCGTGTTCATGGATCTCATGAATCAAGTATGTAAACCGTATTTGGACAAGTTTGTGATCGTGTTCATTGATGACATTCTAATTTATTCCAAGACGAAAATTGATCACGAGGCGCACTTGCGACATGTTCTCGAACTTTAAAGAAGGAGCAATTATACGCCAAGTTTTCCAACTGTGAGTTCTGGCTGGAAGAAGTTCAATTCTTAGGGCATGTGGTGAATAGCCAAGGAATTCACGTTGATCCTGCTAAAATAGAAGTCGTGAAAAATTGGTGTGTTCCCACAACCCCAACCGGGGTTCCTTCTTTTTTGGGCTTAGCAGGATATTACCGTAGGTTCATGGCAAATTTTTCAAAGATTGCTAAACCATTAAGGGTGCTAATCCAAAAGAATCGAATTTTTGAATGGGGACCCGAACAAGAGGAGGCTTTCGAGACACTGAGACGCAAGCAGTGTAATGCTCCTATTCTCACACTCCCCGATGGAAACAATGACTTTACCGTGTACTGTGATGCCTCTAATCAAGACCCGAACAAGTGAACTACACAACTCACGATCTTGAACTTGGTGTTGTGGTTTTTGCTTTGAAGATCTGGCGACAATATCTTTATGGGAAGCAATGCATAGTCTACACTGATCATAAGAGTCTCCAACATGTGTTCAACCAAAAGGATCTCAACATAAGACAAAGACATTGGATCGAGTTGATTAGCGACTACAACTGTGATGTTCGCTATCACCCTGGAAAGATGAATGTTGTAGCCGACGCGCTGAGTCGCAAGGTCCAAAACAAGACTGTCTCGTTTCAAGAAATCTGAGATCGAAGGCAATAGTTTGATACGTTAGAGGAATTTGATACCGAGATTCATGTGGATGTCAACGACGCTACTATCATGCTTCAAAACATAAGGATTGATAGTGATCTTGAATTATGCATTCGCGAGGCTCAACAAGCGGCATTTACCGACGAAGGGAAAGATGAGGATTTGGTGTTTAACATTCGGTCACAACTAGAGACAAAACCGAATGGCATGTGATACTTCTTGAATCGAGTTTGGATCCCGAATCGTGATAACCTTCAACACCTCATTATGAACAAAGCTCATCAAACTCGGTACTCCATTCATCCTGGCTCCGATAAGATGTACATGGACCTGCGTCGTCAATATTGGTGGCCTGGAATGAAGAAAGATATCACGTCTTATGTTTCCAAGTGTCTGACATGTGCAAGAGTTCAAGCCGAGCATCAACGACCAAGACTTGAAGAATCTGAAATCCCTATGTGGAAATGGGAACATATATCCATGGATTTCATAACCAAAGTACCTTGTACTCCTGGTAGTCATGATAGTATATGGGTAATTGTTGACCGTTTGACCAAGACGGCACATTTCATACCAATACGAGACACATACAAAGTTTCAAGACTGGCTAGCATTTACATTGACGAAATTGAGAATTCATGGTGTTCCGTTGCACATTATATCCGAATGAGACACTCGTTTCACTTCACACTTTTGGTCATCTATGCAAGAACTCTTGGGTAATCAATTGGATTTAAGTACGGCTTACCATCCGCAAACTGATGGTCAAACCGAACGAACAATTCAAACCCTCGAGGACCTGCTGCGTCTTTGTGTCCTTGACGTTGGTGGTGACTGGGATAAGCATTTACTGCTCGCGGAATACTCGTATAATAATAGTTATCACTCGAGCATCAAGATGGCACCATTCGAAGCACTTTATAGTCATAAATGTCGATCACCGATCTGCTGGACCAACATTGGTGAAAACTTCATCACTGGTCCTGAGCTTATACAAGAAACGACCGATAAATTCTCCACCATCCGTAAGAACCTTGAAGTGGCAAGAAGTCGACAAAAGAGTTATGCCGAGAAGCGTCGTAAGCCATTGGAGTTCCAAGTTGGCGACATGGTTCTTCTTAAGGTTTTACAGTGGAAAGGTGTTGTTCGCTTTGGAAAGAAAGGTAAACTAGCTCCAAGATTCGTAGGACCTTTCAAAATCCTAAAAAGGATTAGGAAAGTGGCTTAGAGACTGGAACTACGTTCCGACCTTAGTGGAGTTCATCGTGTGTTCGCATATTTGGCACTTTCATATCTTCGTACCCATCATACATATCGCACAAATCGCACCAATGGAGTGGTCACTAAGACAGACTCCCCCTGTGTGTGTGAACTCTTAGGGGTTTAGCCAAAATCGCATGCTATCTCAATGGTTAGCCAAAATCGCACGCTACAATGAATTGCACATCGCACGTATCAGGGCAATCACCAAAAGTGAACCTCCTACTGTGTGTATGAACCCACATGAGTTAGCCAAAATCACACGCTACATAGCACATAATGAATACCACATTGCACGTATCAGAGCAGTCACCAAGACTGAACTCTTACTGTGTCTATGGTCCCTTATGAGTTAGCCAAGATCGCACACTTTAAATACACACACAATTGAGCTAACAACTCTCGGTGAGTTATGAACCTCCTTTCTTTTACTTGCAAGCCATTCTTACTCTCATTCTTTCATTCATGTATGCATTCATTCATTTTGTTCCTCTTTTCATTATCTACCAGTTTACGTTACATAATACTTTCATTTCATTCATTAACGTTCATCGTAAAGTCAGGGGAAAACAATGATATAGATTAATAAGGACTATCAACATACACAATCAACATCATCACACAAGGCATCATAATACAGAACATGCATCACGCACAATCATACAACATCAATCACGCGCATCACATCATCAACAACCCCAAAGGTCAGAACCTACATCAGCACTTTCCCCGAAAGTTAGACAATAAGCTATGGTCATTCGGGCGTATTGACCTATCCCGTCGCATGGTCTTCCTTACGTACGAGAAGACTTAGGCGAATGGACCTCCAGTCACATAGCCCCCAGTCATATAGTTCCCATGCGCATGAACCTCAGTCACATGGTATCCTGGCGTATGGACCTCACTCGCATGACCTTCATGCGGATGAGCCTCAGTCGCACTATTCACATGCGAATCAACATCAGTCGCACTCCTTTCGTGTGAATGAACATCAGTCGCATGACTCACAAGCATATGGAATCCAGTCGCATGACCTCTAGTCGCATGACCTTCATCCGTATTTCATTCAGTCGCATGAACCTCATCCACATGTCCTTCAGTCGCGTGGCCCTCATCCGCAATTCCTTCAATCATATAAACTTCATGCGTATGACTCTCAGTCACACTATTCACATGCGAATGAACCTTAGTCACTCTCCTTTCGTGCATAGGGCCTCCAGTCGCATGCCATTCGGACGCATGGACTTCCAGTCGCATAGCCCTAGCTGGGTGCCGAATGCAGTTCATCTCGAACTCAATCTGCCATTTTCGGCCTCCAAACCTCTTCTAAGCTTAAATCAACCCTCCTAAATCTTAGGAATACATACCACAACACCACTCAAGCATAACCAAGCGCAACTTCTCAAAATAGGTTTCAGATGTGTTCCAGCCCCAAAATCATTCAAAAGTGTGTAAAAGAGGGGTCCTAGAACTAACCTTGACAAGCTTTTGGGTATAACCTCTTACAAACTCATTTGCCTAAGACTTTTGCACTTGATTCTTCAAGAAACCCTTGTTTTTGCCCTTTCTCCTTTCTTCCTCCCTCTTGGCCGATCGAAATATGAATGGGAGAGCGAAATGGGCTACCATTCCCTTTTACCCACTCTTCCAACCTTTTTCTTCTTTTAGGCAAGATTGATCCCTCGACTTGGACCTTATTTCTTTTCTTTTTTTTCTTCGTTCTTTGGCTTCAAAAGAAATAACCGGGTGTTACAAGTCCACCCCCCTTATGTAAGGTTCGTCCCTAAAACCTATTATTCGTTAAACAATTGTGGGCAATACTGTCTCATCTCTTTTTCAGTCTCCCACGTAGACTCGGATTCCCTTTCTGTGCTTCCACTGTACGCATATAAGTGGAACCACCTTATTCCTTAGCCTCATCTCTTTACGATCAATGATCACCATTGGTTGCTCAACATAACTGAGCCGTTCATCTACCTCGATATCCTCCAGTGTTACAATCATATCCTCGTCTGCTAAATACTTTCTCAGATGAGATACATGGAATGTCGGGTAAATTCCACTTAACACATCAGGTAGCTCTAATCTATAGGCCACCTCCCCTACTCGAGTAATGATTCGGAAAGGCCCTACGTACCTTGGGCTCAACTTGCCCCGCTTTCTAAACTGAATGATACCTTTCCAAGGTAAGACTTTCAACATCACCTACAAGGAACTCAGTCGGTTTACATCTCTTGTCGGCATACGACTTGTGTCTATCTTTGGCTGCCTTCATCAAGGCTTTGATCCTTTCGAGCTTCTCCATCGTAGCCTCGATCACCTCAATACTTACCCTACGGCCTTTGGTGCTCGACCTTCACTTGTAAACAAGTAAGGCATTAACAACGTACTCCACCATATCACGCTTCAAACCCGACCACCAATAATCTTCATTCAGGTCTCGGTACATCTGGCAGTTAGGATGTTAGTGTATCCACATCCCTTACATAGGCCAAATAGGCAATATGTCGACACCTCATGCACTTTCATGCCACCACGATCAAAATCAACTTCGGAATCGTCGTTACTCGATCAACCGTCACCGCGATCCCGTTAGGCGTTGTCAACCGTATCATCTTTTTGCGGCACACAATATTCGCTTCGTAGTCTGCCAAACAATCTACTCCTAGGACCACATCGAGGGGCGTATCTATATTTTTACTACTAACAGGCAATTTAGCATAGAAAGTAGCAGGAATAAAACTTTTACTAGCGCCAGAATCAAATGACACAAAGGCTAAAGGTTGATTTACTAGAAACGTACTTGACACAACATTGGGGTCCGCCCTAGCCTCCTCCTGCATCATCGTGTAGGCATTATGTTCGTCCTCTGTCCTTCTCCTCCGGTCTTCTTCACCCCCGAACCTTCCTCTCTTGGCTTTTTATAGTCCTTGCTCATGTGGCCAATTTCTCCACAATTGTAACATCTCACAACCCCACATTCTCTAGCCAAATAGCCAGGCTTCCCATATTTAAAGAAGGTATTTGGTCCCCTTTTGTATTCTCCTTAATGCTCCATCCCGCATTAACCACATCTAATCGACCCTGCACCAGGTGTGACCACACGACGGTCATCCCCCGTGCGTGGTTATTATTTTTCGGGACACCATCCCGTCTAGTCCTCTTCCCACTCTAGTTCCTGTCTCCATCATTCTTCCTACTCTCCGCAACCATCACCACAGTCCTTTCGTCATACAACTTCCCCGCCAAATCAACTGCCGACCTAAACGTGCTCGATCGGGTAACGATCATGTGCCTCCGGATATCCGCTGGAAAGCCTTGATTATACCTCTTGATCTTTCGCAATAGATGTGTCACCTGGTCTGGCACCAGCCGTGCCATTTAGTTGAATTTGGTGGTGTACTGCTGATGCGTCAGTGTTCCCGCCTCCAGCTACCGGAACTCTCTTTCAAATTTGTCCATCTCACGGTGAGGACAGAACTTCTCAATCACAGTTTTTCCAACTCTGACCATCTCATCCTTTCCTATAGCCCGACTACCCTTAGCTTGGACTATATTGTCCTACCAGCACAAAGCTGAGTCCACGAAAGAGTGGGCAACAAACTTCACCTTCTGGTCTTCTCGACACTCGATAATATTTAGAACAACTTCCATTTCCCTCACCCATTGGTGAGCAGCGGTAGTGCCATTACCATCAAAAGTAGGGGGTTTGCATCATTGAAATGCCCTATAGTTACAGACTCGTGCCGCCTCTGGCGCAGGCTCATCTTCTTCCTCTTCTTCATCATCAAAGAGAATCGTTTCAGGATCCAATTGCTCCCGTCTTCCCGAGGACCTATTCCTCTCCTTTCTTTCCCTTCCTGTACAGCCTTGATAACTTTGGTCACCACAGACGGTAAGATCGTCTGCATGACCTGATGGACTTCCTCAACAACAGCCTCTTTTATTGAGGCTCTCAGATTGGCACTCTCATCACCGCCCTCCAGATGAGGAGTCTCGGGTTCTTCATGAACCACCTTTTCAACTCTGGGTCTTCCTCTTGTGACCCGTGGTCCAACACCACGTCCAGCACCACCTCCACCACGTGAAGCTTTCGAAGATCTACCATCGGCCATTCACACGCACACTGAAAGATTCAAACACCAACATGGTCATTCAAGGAAACAACTCAGTTTATGTCAAGTATAGTAAGTCCCTAATTACAATGGCCAGTTATGATTAGCCACTTACTTTACCCTTCATACCCCGAGCATTACCGATCCTGAATACATCAGTATCTAAATATACCAGCAACACATAACCACATACCATGCACATATAATATCGGTTAACATTACGAAAATACCTGATGGCACGTAGCTACTAAGACTAGAATCCC
The DNA here is from genome assembly GCA_018326385.1 of Flaveria bidentis. Classification (NCBI taxonomy): domain Eukaryota; kingdom Viridiplantae; phylum Streptophyta; class Magnoliopsida; order Asterales; family Asteraceae; genus Flaveria; species Flaveria bidentis. The sequence continues at coordinate 13,261 of BJCM01233395.1, forward strand.
TTCCCCTTCCGTCCCATTTTCAGTTTAAGTTAAGGTTTATTATGAAAATTTACTCGTTTCACTTAAACCTGGCTTTGCTACCAACTTGTAAGGCCCCGTTCTCGAGACGCTTACAGTTGGTCAATCATCGCACACAAATCATATATTTTTATCATCTTACATAAAAACGTTGCAGCAGAAACATTTAAAAAAGCATTCCATTTAATTATAAAAACTTTTGCAAAACAATATATCGTTATCATGTTACAAAATACATGTTGCATTACATCACAAAAGCATTATAAAAATGGATGCCATCCAAAAGAGCTGAGTAGCCGCCCCGTGCCATCCTCATAACATTACCTGCCAACTTGAAACACATCAAAGTCAGTGTTGCTGAGTGAGTTCTAGTTTTGAATAAAACATTTTTTCTTTCATTAAAACCGTCTGTTAATTTTGTACGCGATCACAAAACATACTTACGTACAGATAATATAATTATTATCTTCCATTACATTCGTCACATTCTTTCATTCATTAATCAACACACCCTACTTTATCATTCGCTTCATTCGTTCATAACATCTTTTCTTACGTTCATTCATTTCACACATATTGCATGTTTCGCACATTTCGCACTTTCATATCTTCGTACCCATCGTACATATCACACAAATCGCACCAATGGAGTGGTCACTAAGACATACTCCCCCTATGTGTGTGAACTCTTAGGGGTTTAGCCAAAATTGCACGCTACATAGCACATAGTGAATTCCATATTGCACGTATCGGGGCAATTACTAAAACTGAACCCTCAACTGTGTGTATGAACCCATATGAGTTAGCCAAAATCGCACGCTACATAGCACACAGTGAATTCCACATCGCACGTATCAGAGCAGTCACCAAGACTGAACTCTTACTGTGTCTATGGTCCCTTATGAGTTAGCCAAGATCGCACACTGTAAATACGCACACAGTTGAGCTAACAACTCTCAATGAGTTGTGAACCTCCTTTCTTTTACTTGCAAGCCATTCTTACTCTCATTCATTGATTCATGCATGCATTCATTCATTTCGTTCCTCTTTTCATTATCTTCCACTTTACGTTACATAATACTTTCATATCATTCATTAACATTTATCGTAAAGTCACAGGAAAACAATCATACATATTAATAAGGACCATCAACATACACAATCAACATCATTATACAGGGCATTATAATACATAACATGCATCTCGCACAATCATACAACATCATACATCACATCAATCACGCACATCACATCATCAACAACCCAAAGGTCAGAACCTACATCAACACTTTCCCCAAAAGTAAGAAAATAAGCTATGGTCATTCGGTCGTATGGACCCTATCCCGTCGCATGGTCTTCCATACGTATGAGAACACTTAGGCGAATGGACCTCCAGTCGCATAGCCTTTAGTCGTATAGTTCCCATGCGCATGAACCTCAGTCGCATAGTATCCTGGAGTATGGACCTCAGTCGCGTGACCTTCATGCGGATGACCCTCAGTTGAACTATTCACATGCGAATGAACCTCAGTCACACTCCTGTCGTGCAAATGAACCTCAGTCGCACGACTCAGAAGCGTATGGACTCCAGTCGCATGACCTTTATCCACATTTCATTCATTCGCATGAACATCATCTGTATTTCCTTCAGTCGTATGGCCCTCATCCTCATTTCCTTCACTCAGATAGCCCTCATGCATATGACTCTCAGTCGCATTATTCACATGCGAATGAACCTTAGTCGCACTCCTTTCGTGCGTATGGCCTCCAGTCGCATGCCATTCGGGTGCATTGACTTCCAGTCGCATAAGTGGGTGCAAAATGCAGTTCATCCCGAACTCAATCTGCCATTTTCGGCCTCCAAACCTCTTCTAAGCTTAAATCAACCCTCCTAAATCTTAGGAATACATACCACAACACCACTCAAGCATAACCAAGCCCGAAATCAAGCCCCACCCGAATCAAACACATACACACACGCATACATATGGGTTCAACTCCCAACTTTTTCAAAAACGGGTTTCAGATGTGTTCCAACACGAAATTCATTCAAAACTGTGTAAAAGAGGGGTCCTAGAACTCACCTTGACAGCCTCTTCGGGTATAACCTCTTACAAACTCGTTTGCCTTCGACTTTTGCATTTGATTCTTCAAGAAACCCTTGTTTTTGCCCTTTCTCCCTTCTTCCTCCCTCTTGGCCGATCGAAATGTTAATGGGAGAGGGGAATGGGCTGCCATTCCCTTTTACCCACTCATCCAACATTTTTCTTCTGTTGGGCAAGATTGGTCCCTCGACTAGGACCTTATTTATTTTCTTTCTTTTTCTTCTTTCTTTGGCTTCAAAAATAAATAACCGGGTGTTACATATATATATATATATATATATATAATATACATATGTATATATATTTATGTATATATATATACATATATATAAATATATATACATACATACATAAATATATATATGTATAAATATACATATATATACATACATACTTGTATATATATATATATATATATATATATATATATATATATATATATATAGACACACACGTATGTATGTATATATATAGATACACATATATATGGGAGGGATCGATGGGGAACATATAAAAAAGCCATAAATAACATATTTCAACTAGAAAATTAAAAAAGCCAAAAACAAAAAAGTTAAGTGAAGTATTTTCATTTTTCTACGCTTAAATTGTATGCTGTGTTTTTTTGTATTTTTTTCTTTGAAATTTTGGATTAAAAATGTGTATTTAGAAATGATTCTCTTCTTCTATTTTTTCTATTGTTTTCTTTGGAATTGCCCCCCCTTATACATATTGGTTGTTTTACAGTCGCAAGATATACACCTAGTCAAATGCTGCTTTTCTCTTGTGTATTTTATTACCGAACAATCTTGTTTGGATGTGAACCTGATTCTTTAATTACATGAAATCCTTCATAACTCAGTTAATCATCCAATCACCCCAAACAATGCAAGAATATAACGTAATAGGAACGATGACTATATCAACGACGAAAGTTGACGTCAGCTTACCCTCATGTCGTCGCAATAGATTCTCCTTGACTTTTGACAAGTCAAAACCTAGTTGTCGCTACCATGGTTTTAAAAACCGGACCAGGCCGATTCTTTAGAAAATATTTATCTCTAAAGGCTAAAGCAAACTAAAAACAACAAATCAAGGAATAAGCTATTAAAGCAATTAAGCAATTAGTATTAAACTTATCAATAAATAGAAACAACTTATCAACTATCAAGATTCAAGATTTATCAAAATTAAAGAATAACCTAACCTTGCTGCTAAGTACCAACTGCCAAGTTCAATCAGCTTGCCAATGCTTAATTCAATAATTCGAACATTCAATCTCTAATTTGCGTTGCTGCTAAGTGCCAATTGCCAATGCCCAACTGCCAAGTTCAATCTGCTTCTTTGTGGGTTGAATTCGTGCATTTGTGTGCTTACCGGTCTTATTTAGGTGACGTCGACCTCGATGCAACCGTGCAGGTCCATTGTAGTCGTCAGGAGAAGTGGAAAAGTCCCGGACTCCCGTCACCTGTGAGGCGTCCTCGTCAGGCCGCAGCCGCCGGCCGGTAGGCCCCAGGCGACGGTTCGAGACTCCGATTGTCCGTCTGTTGGCCGCCGCCGCCTTATCGTCCGAGTGTGAAGTGCCTCCGCGATCGATTATCTTGTAGCGCTCTAAGCATCTGAACTAGGGCACATTAAGTTTTTTGGAAGTTGGAACTGATCGATTTGTGCAGTAATAAAAAGTGCCCTGCATTAAATGAATTGAAAGGCCCACTATAAGTTTCAATGTTATGGACTTTTTTATGTAATGGCCCACTATAAAAAAAATAAAAAAAATGGGGGCTCTTAGTTTTTTGGGGCCCCAAGCCCGATGCATCTCTTCCTATTAAAATGGGCCGGCCCTTTTGATGACATTGGTATAGGTGAACAATAATATTAATTATTGTTAATATAAGTAAAGCTGAAAACTTTGTTTTTGTCATTATTAAACGCACCTCTTCTTGTGAAAGTGCAATATTGATAAGGTATTTCATATACGTTGCTAAGTTGCTTCATTGTACCTTGAGAAACGATTCATCATGAAAACCTATGCACGATGTTAGTTAAAGCAGGAGACGTAATTGCTTTATGGATAGAGATCATTCTTTATGGACAGAGATCATTCATCTAAAGCAAGGGCGAAGGATATAAGGGGGTGCCCCCCCCCCCCCCCCCCGCTCGTTTTTCGTCAGGCATTAATTTTCGGTCCGGTATTGTAAATTTTTGACTCGATAGTGTAAATTTTTTGTATATATATCGAGTTCCCCCGTTTAGAAAAATGTAAGTTCGCTCTCCAACCCCAATATAATAGTGCTCAAGCTATGTTGCTGTCTCGAAGCAATAAGTAGCATACCAAGATAGACTAAAATTGTTGTTTACCATTTCCAATAAAATAAATGAATGCATATCGAAGTGTCCGAAATAGAGACGTACTATGTCCGTTTCCCTCTTAATGCAATGCATAACAAGACATCATCAAAGTAATCTGATATGTAATATATTAAAGGATATTTCTTTAATCATAGTTTAGTTTGATAAATAATTTTTTTTTATTTTTATTATCGCATGTAAATCTGTCCCTTGATTGGGCATATGATTTACCCTTCGGGGTATGTAACGAGGAAAAGTATATATGAAATTCAGTGGTTAATAGAAAAACAAATTAATTTACTTAGTATCCTCATAATAATTAGAGCTGAAACAAAATAATAGTACGTCTTTTTTGTGTAATTTGAGATGATGTAACATAACATATTTATTATTGTGAATATCATATCTATATTCTTGTTTACCATTTCCAATAAAATAAATATTGATATAAAGGACTGCATGACACTGCATATCAAGGTTTCTTCTGGTCTTAATTATATTTTGTTGGGAAAAAATTATCATCTGTGTTCGCTATATATAAGTACTAGTAGCATATTATAATCAGGAAACATAAATTAATTATGGTGAATACATGAAGGTTGCGATTATAAAATTCGATTTAGGCCCCTAAAAATGTTAACCTTCTCTCGCTATGATGAATGTTTTCAACTTTCATTTGCAAAACATTCTATCTTAGACAAAAATAACATGCCTTGAAATATAAACATTTTTAATGAAATAATACCTAAGAAGACAATCATGGTAGATGATGCTTTTCCAAATACAAACAAAAGCTGTCACAATGGCTTTTGTTGCCCCAAACACTAAAGTAAGTTTGAACACTACTGAGAAACAAAGCTATTAATCCACCTAAAAGTGCAAGAAATGCCCAAGGACTCTTGATATACTCATGCTTAAATTGGCTAATCCATGTATTACTCTTACTGTCATAATGCTTTTAAATAGCCGACATTTCATGTGCGTAAACACAAAAATTAGGTGCAAGATCTTTACCAATTTCTTTAAACAATTGTGCAACTTCATTGTCATTCCCAAGTCGATTCTCAAGAATGCGAGCTTTTTGAAGAACCTTAACATCGTCGGAATGAGCCATGAGTGAATTGAGAAGACATATATATGTGGTGACCCATGAAGCATTTGTATCATTACAACACATTTCATATGCTACCAAGTTTAACAACATAGGCTTTGTGGAATCATCCACAGTGATGGGAGGAAGTTCTAGGTTCGCAATGAAGCCACACTTAGAAAACTTAATATGTGCCACCGACCTGTTCGACTCCGCTTGAAATGAATCCCTGCTTCTATAAGCTCGTTAACAGTAGCAAAACTGTACTCGTTGTATTGTAGTCGATTGAAGGATCTTTCTTTTGTAAGCCTATTTTGCAAAAGTTCAAGAAGATGACTAGTAGCAGTTGGAATCGGACCACTCACCTTAGGTTTATGAATTTTCTTCCATAACATGAAATATTCTGGTGCTAAGATGTTATTGTCGATAAACCGTTTGATCAGTAAGTTTCATGGTACATCTTGAACAAACTTCATCACCTCAGTTAGAACTTCATATGGGATTTGGTTTTCAAGCAAAAATATGTCGTGTCGGACGAACAAAACCTGGTGGCTTGTTAACCCTAGAGCATTCCATCCATCAATCAAGAAGCACAATTTAACAAAATAAAGAATGAAACAACCATCTAGCAACATCATTCTTGTGAACTCATCATCCAACAAATGACCAGCATCATCTTCATAGTATTCTCTCAACATCAGAACCTTTTGAGCAAGACTCTCATACAGGGTCAAGGTCGACTCCTGGTTACCATTTAGAAGTTTGTTTGTGTAAAGAGGTTTGAAGGACTCCATTAACTCGAGGCTTGTTTTCCCATGATGGTATGGACCGAATGAGACAACTTTCGGGACATAATATATCTCATGATCCACACGTTTTTTCAGGATTATAGGAAGTTTGGGAATTTGAGGGTTACGAGAAGGTGGTGGTGAGTTTGTGTTCTGTATCGAACTAACCCAATGTTTCTTACTATCCTCAATGGTTGGTGTATCATCAATGGCATCCGCCATTGATAGATTTATTTGTGAATATGTAGGGTTGTAGTTTAAGGCTTATGAGTACTTTGTACTTGTGCTAATATTACTTATTGATGATCCTGAGTTATAAACTAGTTTTATAGATGATAAGTACTTAGATTGTTTTGATTAATGATTAATGATTAATGATATATTCTTAACTTCACCCATGACAACAAGTAAGGAATATATGTGTCACAAGAAAGGCCAAACAATGAGTACTTTTTATTACTTTACAAAAAGATTTTTTCATGTGCTTTATTGGGGTCATGGGACTTTATCCGGTACATCAGTGTTTGTTAATTTATTAGTTATTGGAATTGTATCCTTAGTTGTTTCCAATAAAATAGTTGTAGTTATAGTTAACGATTACGTTTTTGTTATATTGTTTTATTGTTCAAGTAACTTGTGAAAGAACACATTAACTAAACCTCGTTTTGCCTTAATGGCTATCTTCTCCATTTCTCCTCCCTATACACTTTTTTTAATTCATTTTTGGTAGCACACATAACAACTTTTGTGTTTTATTCACTATAAGATTTTCACACAAACCAAAAGTTTTTCCTTTTATGTTTTTTTCTAATATTTTTATTAGAATATTCATTAATTATTTATGCTCATACGATTATTGTAATTTTGTTTTCGTATTCCTAAATGATAATTTTACAACGATGTAAGTTTATCATATTTCTTAAAGTGTAGTCACGGTGCTTTTTAACTATGTTTTGGTATTCAAATTCGAGATGTCGTAACTCATATGTTCAGTGGCAGAACCAGGAATTATTTCTTATGGGGTCACTATTTTTTCGTGATTAAATTTTCTAATAAAACATCCTAAAATTTGTTGGGTCGTTCAATCGGGTCGGGTCGAGTCGGGTTAGGAATATAGCATAAACATAATTCGTTCGTAAGGAATTTATCTTAAAATTAAGCAATAACTTGTAGAATTCTAGGTCAATTGAGCATAAATATTTTAAACAAGAACTCATGTGACATGTATGATTACTTTAAAATAAAAAACAAAACCAATCGTAAGTTAGAATATCTGAACGTACCTTAAAATCAAAGAATTGTGAGTGGAGGATTAGAGTTTTTCCTTCAAGGCTTCAAATAATAGAATCGTGACCATCTTATCAATGAATTTTAACCTTCTAATCTACATCTACAAATCAAATATCATAAAATCAAGTTATAAACTAACAAAGAAATCAAGTATGAGAACGATCCTACTCCTAATAACTAAAAAAATGAAATTAGCTCATGACCAACCTTCAATTTAAAAAATCATGGCCCACCTCAAATTGATGAAGAACCTTCGGTTTGCAAAAAAAAATCTTTAATTCGTGACCTCCCCTCCTAAATCGCAAAATACCTTCATTTTCAAACACTTGAATATCTCTTCTATGTAGACATCGTATCTTTTTCTAGAGAGAACATATAATTTTTTACATTTTAGATAGAAAACCAAGGTTTTCTTGACATAAAGAACCAAACCCCATCAAATTTTAATCATTTTTGTCTAGCTTTAAGGTTTTCTTGGCTATATAACAAAACCCACAAAAAATTAATATTTTTGAACATTTATGACACATATAAAGTTGTTAATTAAGATTAGGGACTTTAGGACCATTTAACACAATAACATCAAGTTTAAAATCTAAAAGTACATCAAGTTTAAAAGAACCAACATTGAACTACATTAGATTATTAACCTAAACGACTTAAGAGACAAGAAAGATAAATAACCTTGAATCAATGGACGAGTCTCCGAGTAGGGTAGCCGGAATGGAGGAGTCTTCGAGTAAGGTAGCAAGAATGGAGGAGGTCGTCACTGGAACCTACTAGCCTAGACATCGCCACTAGAGCTTGGAGGTCGTTGCTAGAGGTCGAGGTGATGGGCAATTGGGTTCGGGGAGGCTAAAATAGCCGATTGGTTTGAAAGGATTGCGGAGGCAGGGAGGGTTTTTTAGTGTAGGGTTTGTAAAGTTTTTAAGTGTAAAATGGTAATATTACTAATTATAAAAAAGGGTAAAAAATTACCCCTTGCAAGGGTCAAACTCATGACTGGTAGCTTGCGGGAAACATTAAAACACACGTGAAACCAGTGAACCAACACCAATCATTAGTCTATTATCAAAATTAATAATACAAAACGGTTCACTGGGTTGACTAAAAAATTCGGTAATATACGCTACACTACCCGCTTAAAAATCAATGGGGTCACTTGACCCCGTACCCTTGGCCCTAGTTCCGCCCCTACATACGTTTTCCATTGCATACTTAATAACATAAATGTCATCATTACATCACGCCACTTATTTTCACAACTACTATTATAATCACATATTATAAAACACTACTATAGAAATAGACACAAGTGACTAAGTTTATGACCCACAAATAAAGTAGTAATATTAGTGACCTTGTGGGCATCGATGGCCAAAACAAAATCAGTTGTAGACATAGGGGCAAACCTAACTCTGTTGTGAATTAATGTTAGAAATAAAATCGATACATGTTAGGTCTAGATCTATTGTATAGGCTTAGAATTTTAATCATGATTTGTAAAACTCTTGTACATCTTATATCTTTTGTATGTAATGAATGTATAAAGGTTAACCCATTATATGTTGATTTATGTATCATTATAGGAAAAATAGTATATTTAGTCGATTTTCAAAAATTACTAAGTATAAGAATTTTCTACGGAAGCACAACTTGTACTTCCGTAGATGTTCTATAGCAACAACAAAGGATTCGTGTATCCGAGGATCTTCTTCGGATGAACAAAGAGCTATGGAAGGCAACTCTCCTACTGAAGGCCAATCTCCTACTGAAGGCAAATCTCCTACTGAAGGCAAATCTCCTACTGAAGACCAAAGATCAACTGAAGACCAAAGAGCTACTAAAGACAAAGTGCTACGGAAAATCAATACTTGCATGTACTTCACCAAGTATATCAAGTCAACAAGTCAAACACTGAGTGACTTCATAAAATTAACTCATACGGACGACTCACATCAGGACATTCTCTGAGTAACTTTCTTACCTAATAAGAAAGTTACTATTACCCTAATAGTAATTCTTAGTGCCTATAAAAGCAAGTCATAGGGTCACACATTAGGGCATCCATCATTACACCAATCAAAAATCAATCAAATAAACAAACCCTAGCAACCACCGTCAACAACCATCACAAATATACACCAAATTCATTAGTATCATAGCAATATTAATAATCCATTCAATTGTAATAATTAGTCAATGATAATGAAAATCATTTGAATCAAACTTGTTGTCTATTTCTTATGTTTCGTTTGGTTTTACATTATTTGTTTGAATTGTTCTTCATATTAATTCATATTACAATTGTTATTTCATCATTAATTTATTAAAACAATAACTAGTGATAATTCCACAATCATTGTTCATTAGATCTAACCTGATAATTCGCTATAAGGATCCTTGAATTCACAGATGGTATCAGAGCAGGATGCTTATTGATCTAGATCGATTGATATATCAATGTTAGATTTGTTTAAATCAATTGTTTCTGTTAGTTGATCTATTAAATTTATTTTTGGATCTATTGATTTTGAGTAAAAATTGCTTTTAGGGTATTCATAATGACTTGAGAGTTCATAGCTTAGATTCAAGGATGTTATTGAATGATTTGATCAACATACAAGTTGAGTTAAGCTAATCAATAGCTAACAAAGAAATTCTACAAAACAATTTGGTGTAAATCAACCTAAAATCATTAAACCCTGATTCATTGTTCAACGAGTACTATTTCATTGATCGACTAACATCAATATACATTAACATCGATTTAATTTGTAGATCTATGTTGTTGATCGATAATCAATGATTGTTCAATCAAATTGAATAAACACAAATCATCAAACATCCACAATTCGATTTCAGTTGAGATTCATTACAAGGATTGACTAATTTTGAATATAACAGCTTAATTACAAATAATTTAGTGTTTGCTCTTAACTAGATCATCTACAAACAAATTCTGTTTTAGTTAACCATTAACACATTAACTAAAATGAATAATTCACTTGGTGGATCATCATATCAACCTCCAAAGTTAGAAAACAAGGTTGGTTTCAAATGATGGAAGATAAGGTTCAAGAATCATGTGAACTACACTGATTCTGACTTATGGGTGTCCATCACATAAGTCTAAAGGACCTATCACTTGAAGATTCATAGAAGGTGAAAGTTGATATTTGAGCATATTGCATGCTTAGTATGGCTTTACCAGAAGATCTGTTATTGAGGTGTGAAAACTATTAAATAACCAATTTATTGTGGAAGATACTTCATACTTTCTGTGTAGGGAGTGATGAAATCAAAAGCATAAGAAAGGATACACTTTGCTCACAATATGAAACATTTTATCATATTAAAGGTGAGTCTGTACCTTAACAATTCCATAGGTTTATGTAATTGGTAACTGAGATGAACATTTTAGAATTAAAATACACCAATTAGGAGTTGAACAAAAAGATGCTCCATACTTTACATGAAAGTTGGATGCAGACTATATCCATGTTCAAGAATACCTTGGATCTTAAAACCATTGGTTTTGATACATTGGTAGATAAGGTGAAAGCACTTGAAATGGATGAAAAATCAAGAAACTAGAGTGTGAAATCAAATGTGCTCCTTATCAAGTCAAAGAAATTAAAAGTACCGGAAGTACTTTTATCTCTAATCATGATTATTGAAGCTTTTGTACTTTGAGTAATGATGAGGAAGAAGTTGGTTTCTCTGCCTCGAAGCCTTCTAAATCAAAATCTCAAAGTAAGTCAACAAAGGAGAGAAGAAGACATGATGAATGAAAAGGTCCATCTACTTCATTATCCAATCCATCCTCCAACAACAATCAAATAGAGCCAATTACTATGGTTCTGGACTCAAAAGAATAAAAAGTAGCTTTTCCAGCTTTTAGTTCATGCTTCTAAGTATATCTGGGTAGCACTCTAACACCTACACACATTTTTCAACTAGATCTAGAAGAACTTCATCCAAAAGAAGTAGAAGAGATGGATCTTCAATGGAAAATGACCATGATTGCATATAGGGCTAAGAAGTATTTGAGAAGAAACAAAAACTTGATTATAGTAGAGAAAACAACAAAGATTAGAGTTGATAATTCAAAGGTAAGATGCTTCAAATGCAATCTATATGTGTATTTCTCAATAGAGTCCAATCAACAATCAACTTTTGACATGAGACAAAATCAGAAACATCAGTCTTATCATCATCAATCTCATCAACCATCAGCTATTCAAAGAAACTTCAAAGAACCTTAGCTCATAAATTCATCCCCACCAGCCACAAGCTCTTCTTTAGGACCAACCAAAACCACAGAAACAAGGTTAATCGTTCTATACAATGGCACCTATGAATGGAACATGCATGAGAAAAAGGTGTTGGAAGAAAATAAAGCATTAATAGCCAACATGGAGAACAAGGTTTCACCAATGGCAAGAGAGGTGTTGATACATATGTCCCTAGTTTATGTACTTAATGTAAAAGTCTGTCATGGCTTACATATGTGTAATGAAACCATGTAATAATATATGATTTGTGTTTTAATGTTTACTTATATCTGATTCATATATATAAACTTATTATATAGTTTTGAAGTTGTTATATGATGATTCAGGCTAATGGACCATACTTATGGACCGTGAGCATGAATACATCATGCTAATGAACCAGTCGCACGACTGAGCCAGACGACTAGATCAGTCGTATGAAAGAGACATGAGATTGACTTAGTCACACGACTGAACTTCAGTCGTGCGTATGAATCAATCGCCTGGGTCAGTCGCACGACAGAACCATACTAATGGTTCAGTCGCACGAATGAAGACTGCAAACCTATAAATACCACTTAATTCATGGAAAAATAGAGACTTTTGACACATACTCATAACCTAGCCATCCAGAGCGTCCAGAAACCCTATTCCAAGTTCATAGTTTGCATATGATCTTCTTCTACTCATTCTTAATGTTTCTTTAATCATTAGATTGATCGGGATTGCGTTCTCACTGATTGGATCGCCAATCAAATAGAATTCCGCACTATTTGATCCGGTTTCATGCATAATCAGTTTGTACTCTGTATGTACACGGTCCTAACAAGTGGTATCAGAGCATTGGCTCTTGATTTTGCATGTGATTCGATTAGTTTTGGTGTAAAAATCACATTTTTCATTACAAAGAGTAATTCTTTTAGGTCAAAAAGTGTTTTCAATGTCTCCAGGTCTCAAAGTTTACGTTTTTCGGTATACGGCAGATTAGGATTATTGAAAGATCGTGTTTTTGTGTCAAATTGTCAAAAACCTTTGATTTTGCAAAAAACAACTGCCTTCAGTTGCACGATTGACTCAATCGCACGACTAAACTCAATTGCACACTCCATTCGCACGATTGAACTCAGTCGCTCACTCATTCGTACGACTAAACAATCCCATTCGCTTGTCCCCAATCGCATTCTCCATACGTACGACTGAATCCAATCGCACGATTGAATCCATTCGCATACTTCAATCGCATACCTCATTCGCACGAGTGATCCATATGCCTAGTCCATTCGCACGAGTGAGCCAGTCAAGTTTTGAAGTTAAAAAGTTCAAAGAGATGGAAGATCAGTTCTCTACTTTTACTGTCGGATGGGACTCTCGCATCCAAAACCTTCTACTACTGGAAAATGAAATTGGGAATCACAATAAACCACCTAAACTTATAACGTTAGTGATTACTCACAATGGAAACAGAGATTCGAGATCTATCTAAATGGAGTTGATCCCAATCTATGGGAATCCATTGAGACTGGTTATAGTATGCCAGTCGGAGCTGATGGTGTTAAGCTAACTTTGGGAGGTATGACTGACATCCAGAAAGCTAAGTACAATGCTGAAAAAAAGGTGTATGCCCTTTTGATTCAGTCGAAACTGAAAGATATCTTTCATCAATTTTCTAAGAACAAACAGGCAAAAGAGCTATGGGAGGCTTTGGAGAAAAGATATGATGGGAATGCAACATTAAAGGCATTGAAGGCAAAGGCTCTCAAGAAGGAGTTTGATAACTTCTCATCAATCAGGAAAGAAAGCTTGGATGATATTATCGACCGATTCTACCATCTGATGAGTGAGCTTTACACTCATGGGGTAACTATGTCTATGGAAGATAAAGTGTCAAGCTTTGCTGATGGTTTGCCGGAGAAATGGGACTCGTTTGTGTCTAATCTGAGACAGAACAATATACTAGCAAAGTTGACATAAATGACTTCATCCTGAAAATTAAGGGAGGAGGAACTGAGGATGAAGTACCGGTCACAGAAAGGATCCTACGACCAAAATCCTTCACTTTATAACTCATCTCCCACTCCAACCAGTTCCGGAGCACCACTTCAAACTACTTTTGTATCTAGTTCAGTAGCTCCTTCCTAAACCACTACTTCAGGCTCAGAAACGTCAGGGTCATGCCCTACCCAATATATAGTGCCTGAAGCCAATGCTACAAAGTTGAAGACCGAGAATCTTGGTAATATCACTGTGGAAGTTGCAAAGGAGCACATGGATCTTCTAGCAGCTGTTGTTCATTCCTATGATGGTCTAGTTGAAGGGAAGATTGGAAACTGCCATCTTGGAGATGTAGATTACGAGCAGGTGGATGAAAATGAACTAGAGAGAATGGATATTATATGGGCCTTGGCGAGTGCTGTCCGAAGGGCAAAAAAGTTTGTGAAAACGACGGGACAGAATTTGGTAGCCACAAAAAACACAACCTTTGGTTTTGACAAAACCAAAGTTACCTGCTTTAATTGTGGTGAAAAGGGGCATTTCAAATGTGAATGTGTAAAGCCCAACGAAACAGGCAACGGAAATCCATTCTCAACCTTCAACCGTCAAGACAAAGACAAGAGTGGAACTACCTCGTCAAGAAAAGAGAAAAAGGCCTTGACTGCCCAAGGTGACGAAGGGTAGGACTGGACCTTCAGTTTTGTGTCTCCGGGTGAATCAAACATTGCTTGTGTCGAGGGATTGGATGAGGGCTCTATAAGTGAAGGTGAAATCACAGTTGAAGAAGTACTGTCAGATAACGAAGAAGCTGTGAATGTTGTAAATCACCTGAATGAAGAATAACTCATAATGACATGTTTAGAATCTCTAGCATCCGAAGAATCAAATTCTAGATTGATGGCTCATTCAACTAAATCTTCACAGGTAAGTACAAAAGATCAACTTTTTGAAAAACATGCTTGTAATGAATGTAACAAATTTAGAGAAAGCATTGATTTGGAATTTACTAGGTTATTAGACCACAATGATAGCTTAGTAAATGATTTACAACTATGCACAGAAGCTAATCGTATTTTGAAACAAAATGAGCATAGTTATAAAGAAAAAAATAGAACTTTTAGGTTAACAACTATAGGAAACCGATGTTGTTTCTTTTAATCAAGCTAATGATATAAAGTTATATTTTAATTCTCTGGAAGAAACAAAGAAAGAGAAAGCAATTTTAGAAGTCGAAGTAAATTCTTTAAAACAAAAACTGCACAGTTGGACCAGTTCTTCTCACATAGTTCAACACTTAGTGAAAGAACTAAATAATGGGGAAGGGTTGGGTTACAAAATACTCCCCAACCACATGAGATCATTTTAAATAGAAAATATAGACCTGTAAACAACAACCCAATTAAGGATCATGTGGTGTCCACTACTCTGGTTAGTGATCCAGATTCCACTGCAAACCGGTGAACTGTGTCACTAAACAGATGGAGTATACTTTGAAAAGGAAAAGATGCCTATTATAAATTTGGATGATAAATTTGAAAAGGTTAATGTAAACTCAGGTTCACACATGTCTACTTCTGAACCGAAAGTGACCAAATCAGTTAACCAAACACGTGCTTCACGTCAAAGTCCAAATAAACTAAAGACTAATTATGGTAAAAGTTTGCAAACAATTAATTTTCTTAAAGACGCACATACATCTAAACGATTAGTGACTAAATCCAACCAGACTCATTTCTCACCTGTATCACACTCAACCCCACATAAACAGTTTCCTCAACATGTAGAAGGGAGATCATGCTACAATTGTGGAAAGAGAGGACATATTTCTTCTAATTGTCCTTATTATTAGAATCCTAGACAGAAAATTGAACTTTATGATACAAAACCAAGTTCTTTGAAAAGGAGTTCTATTACTCCACCAAAGAGAACTAATGAATCTAAAGTTCAAACTCTAAGCCAGTCATCTATTTATCACAAACAGGCCTTACACAAAACTGGCTTACGGAAAGAAAAGTCAAGTTTATTGTCTGATAATAAGAACAGTAAGAAGACTGATATGCCCTCACCTCAAATAGATAGTGGGTTGAGTTTATGATGTAGGATTCCTCTCGGTCACCTAAGCCAGTTAAGGCTTGGGTCCCAAACCTAAACTGATCATTTCCTTTAAATGTGAAGGGTGTCCGTTACAGTGTTATCACAAATACCTGGATTGTTGATAGTGGGGTTTCTAGGCACATGACCGGGAACCTGTCTCTCCTTTTCAGTGTCCAAAAAATTAATGGGGGACATGTATCATTTGCTGGAAAGAAAGGTGAATACATCACCGCTCAAGGCGAAGTGGGAAACCAGAAAGTCAAGTTTGATAAGGTCAATTACATTCAACAACTACAGAATAACTTGCTTTCAGTCTCCCAGATCTGTGACAAAGGATTCAAAGTTCTTTTTGACAACAAGAAATGCTACGTATTGAAGAAGGATTACATTATCCCGGAGGTCCAAATCTTAATGTCAGCTTTAAGATATAATGACTTATATGTCTTGGATCTATCAAAAGCCTCCACAACAGATCATAAAGTTCAATGCTTCTTGTCAAAGGCAACAGAGAGGGACTCAATCTCCTGGCATAGGAGAATAGGACACATCAATCCACAAAAGATGAATCATCTGATCCAGAATGATTTAGTGAATGGAGTGAATGTCAAAAGTTTTCAACTTCCGGACTTTTGTGTAGCGTGTAAGAAAGGTAAACAGACCAAGAAGTCTCACAAGGCAAAGAGAGTAAATTCAATTGACTTGCGTCTCGAACTTCTACACATCGATCTTCTTGGTCCTGTCAGCACCAAAAGCATCACTAATGATTTGTAGAGTTATGTAGTCACTAATGATTACTCAAGATTCTCTTGGGTGATGTTTCTGAAATCCAAATCAGAGACATACGAATCTTTCAAACAGCTGGTAACTACATTGGAATCACTTTACAAGCTAAAAGTAAGACATATTTGATCAGATAGTGGCACGGAGTTCAAGAACCAGTGGATGGAGGCATTCTGCAAAGAGACAAGAACTGTACACCAGTTCACATCTGCCTACACTCCACAAATGAACGGAGTTGCTGCACGAAAGAATAGGAGTTTGATAGAGAAAGCAAGACCTATGCTAGCCGACTCGAAACTTCCAATCCAATTTTGGAACGAGGTAGTTACCAATGCATGTTACACCCTCACTCAAGTCTTGCTGGTCAAACTTCATGGTAAAACGTGTTATGAGTTGCTCTAGCAACGTAAACCTAATCTGAAGTACCTCGAACCATTTGGCGCACCATGTACGCTGCTGATGAAAACTCAGTCAGGGAAGTTCAGTGAGAAGGCTGAAGAAAGGATCTTTCTAGGATACAATATACCGGACAAAAGAGTTATAACAACTCAACAAGTCAAGTAGAAGTGTGGTGCAACATTGATGTTTAAAGATACACCACCCCCCAGCTGGAAAGGGATCCTCATTCTTCTTCGACTATGATGGATTCTTTAAGTCCTTCAACATCCCTCCCTCCTTTCCTGATGATGAGTTATCAACCAGAATGATGTATGTTTTTAAACACATCGTCTCTAGACTCGACAACATCAATTCCAAAAGGTGAATCCTCTAGTCCTTTAGGAGGAGCACTTAATGTAAGCGACTCCTCCTCTGACGATGAAGAAGTGGAGACTGAACAGGTGGACCAGGAGGAACAGGTTCCTGCTACTGAAAGTACACACGCATCCGATGTTGATGCCTCTAACACTTTGGAACCTCACACTCCAACGGTTACAGATACTGAACTGGGAATTCAAAATCTAGATCAGGAAGTGGTTGTTCCCACTACTCTTGGATCTCGAATAAATGTATATCATCCTCTGGACAATGTCATAGGGGATGTACACCCAGGAAGACTACGTGGTGCCCGCTCGTAAGAAGTGGCGTCATGATGATAGTGATTCAGATACTGAGCTTGTAGTTTTATCCACTGACGATGACGATTACAGTGAAGATGATGGAGATTCAGGCCCCACTCCATCGAGGGCATTGCCACTGATATATCATCTCCACCATCCACTCAGTGTGGAACTAAGAGGGCTACGATTCATCAAAACTTCCTACCAGATGAGGAGGAAGAGTTAGGTGAGGAGCCGTTAGAAAGGATAGTGGGCAGCAAGGTTGTTGCCATTGAGAGAGGGATTGCGACGGTTGGTGGATGCCAGGGTGAGTCCAGGGGTGCTGCTACTGTTGTTACTAATCCATTTTACATCCCTAACTAGCCCATCAGCCCAGGGGGAGCATCCTCTTCTAAAGGCTCAAGGAAGAAGCGGATGGCTCAGCCTCATGGCATGAAGAGCAAGAGGAGGAGGATTACCCTGATTACCACCACATCCACCACCTCTACCACAACTACCACCACCACTACCACACCTATCACCACCACTACCACACCTCCTACCACCACTACCACAACCACCCCCTCACCATCCACTCCTATTCCACCTCCCATATTCACCACATCCACCACCACTACCACCACCCAACGAGCCGGGACATCTGCTCAAGTCCCAACGAGCTATGGATCCACTCTACCCTCTATCGGGTTAGAGGAACAGCTAGCCAACCTCAACCGAATGATGCTAAAGCTGCTTGCCACCGATGAGCAAAGAGCTGCACAGCTCAACCAGCTTATGGAGCTCAATGCTGCTCAAGCTCAGCATATTACACAACTCTAGGAATAGAATGCACATTCTATTCAGAGGATAGAGGAGCTAGAGAGAAAGAACAAGAAGATTAAGCTAAGGCTCAAAGGATCCAAAGATGAGCCTTTAAAGATCAGGGAAGGAGATGATGATGATGATGATGATGATGATGATTATGATTCGGGTGAAGAAGATGAGGGTGATGATGAAGGACAAAGTGGAAAGGAGAAAGGGGACGATGATGATGAAGAAGGTGATGTTGTTGCATTAGCTTCTACTCAGGCTTAAGAGTGGCATTCTAAGAAAACTCAAGATCAAGGAGCTTCGTCTTTAGCTCCTCTAGCTGAAGAATTGACTGATCAAGATAAAAATAAAACTTCATTGGAAAATGAATACGATATTGCTCCCCTTCAGCAAATCAAGTCTAAATTCACCATGATTCTTGATTTGCAAGGAATTGTGAGAAGTCAGTGAGCTACACTCCCAAAGAAGGATAAATTATACATGATCTGACCAACGAACAACTTTCTGAGATGTTCAGACTGAATCCTGATGAACTCGTCAAAGACGCTCCAAAGTTCGATGTTATAAGTGATGATGAGCTGAACGAGGTTGATGAAATAGAGATAGAGGATGTCACGTCTTACCACTATCCAGAGTACACTGACCAATAAGGAAATGTGATCCCCAACTTGGGTGACACTCTTGGTAGTGCTACATTTGAAAAACTGGATGAAGTGGAGAAAGAAAAAGATAAGGATGAAAGCCAAGCCCGAGCCTCGAATGCAGATGTTGACATAAAAATAGGTTGAATGGGTAGCTTGTTATGCTAAAATAAGAGCCCAGCGCACAGCTCCAAAGAAAAATGCCTACACCAAACTCTACAAAGTCAAGAAACATCAGAAGGTGTTTGGCAAGATCATAGCGTGGGCGTATTTTGAAGATGTAAATGTTTATGCTGTAAAAAGGGAGAAGGGAATAGAGTACTTCAGGTATCCTCAGGATCTGAAGACTCTCCTAGGCTTTGAGCTCAACTGACTGGCATGATTAAATCTGTTGTATGTTGATCCAAGAAAATGTCAGGTTGGTTTGAGTATGCATTAAAGAAGGAATACCACACCAGATGGGTGAACTTCAGACCTCAACAACCGAAGAGGTTTATTCTCATGTCTGAAGTGGATCCCATATCTGGAAAGCCTAAAGTAGTATTGAAGTGGAGTGCCCCGCGCACGATGTCAAAGATTCCCTTATGAGAAATGCCTCAGGACTTCACTCCACATTTCAAATGGTGGTATTATGACTAGTGGACGAGTAAAGCGGTCATAGTTCTAAATAGAGAGGGCAAAATGGAAACTATTAGGGTATTTGACCCAATGTGGCTTACCAACTTGTAAGTTGAAGATGTCTACACTTTATACAAATGGCCACTATTCTATGATGCGCAGGATATTGTAGAAGCTCTCCAATTCCAGAATGTGATACAACTCTTCTTTGCGTTTGAAATACAAGCATGAGTCACAAGAGAGGAGAAGTACAAGAGGTTTGAGAAGCATATGAAGGATGTCAGACTTTAGAGTAAACTAGGTCCAAAGGGGAGTTTGTTGTTACATATGTCCCTAGTTTATGTGCTTAACGTGAAAGTCTGTCATGACTTACATATGTGTAATGAAACAATGTAATAATATATGATTTATGCTTTGATGTTTACTTATATCTGATTCATATATATAAACTTATTATATAGGTTTGAAGTTGTTATATGATGATTCATGCTAATGGACCATACTTATGGACTATACGCATGAATACATTATGCTAGTGAACCAGTCGCACGACTGAACTAGACGACTGGACCAGTCATACGAGTGAGACATGAGATTGACTCAATCGCACGACTGAACTTTCAGTCATACGTATGAATCAGTCGCATGGGTCAGTCGCACGACTAAACCATACTAATGGTTCAGTTGCACGAATGAAGACTGCAAACCTATGAATACCACTTAATTCATGGAAAAATGAGACTTTTGACACATACTCATAACATAGCCGTCCAGAGCATCCAGAAAGCCTATTCCAAGTTCATAGTTCGCATCTGACCTTTTTCTAATCGTTCTTAAGGTTTCGTTAATCGTTAGATTGATCGGGATTGTGTTTTCACTGATTCGATCGCCAATCAAATAGGATTCCGCACTATTTGATATGGTTTCATGCATAATCAGTTAGTACTCCATACGAACACGGTCCTAATAGAAAAGCCAGGATCTACACCTGTAATGTAATTCCTGAATCTGATTTTCCATTGCTTAAACTCAGATTTGTGTTTAAGCATGGGAGGTTTAGGTGTATGGCCAAGTTCTGAAAAACTGTTACAATCCATTTTAACAAAGTATGTTTTAACTTGTTCAATATAGATTAAATAAGTTTTTAAGTTCTTTTGGTCCAACTTGTCCAAATCGTCCAAAACACGCTCTCAGAATCAATCTATTAGGTTTCTTAGTTTTTGTTTAAGCCTTTTGTTATACTGACCGTTCATAGCTTTAAGAGTGGGAATTGTTGGTTTGTTTTTGAGGGTGAGGAGGTATGAATAGTAACTATTTGATGCGTATATTTTGTTGTTTACTAAGTAGAGTTGATAGAACACTCTACTAGTAACTCGATCACCAAATCAATCAAGTTCTATTAAGATCTTGGGTAGATCTAATAAAGAACTGAGAGCCAAAGCTTTGATACCAATTGACTGGGTGGTGAGATTAAGATTCTCACTATGATCAAATATTGTGATCAAATCAAAGATTGAATGGCGGAAACAAACAATCAATAAACATTTAATGCAAGAACATACTCATAAATGCTTTGTATATATTGATGAAGGTGATTGATTACAATAAATGCTAGGGTTATAACAAAAATAGTAATAATGCACCTTGAGAAAGTGTAATACAAAATATTCTAATTATCTATCAGTAGTCACCTCATGTACGAGGTTTTCTATTCTATTTATAGGCTGACAAGATGCCTTTTTACAAAATGACTAAACTACTCTGACCTATAAATTAGAACTAGTCTAAGTCTTCGTCAGCATTTCTTTTGTTCATCCGCATTGACAAATGCGGATGAGTTATTCTTGATCAGCATTTCTTCACTCGTTCATCCGTATAAGTAAGTGGTCGTCCGCATTGGGTAATGCGGATGAACAAATACTTATGCGCATTTGTTGATGGTCATCTGCATTTCTAAATGCGGATGAACAAGTCTTGCCCGCATATCTTCTTGACTATCCGCATTTGTTAATGCGGAAGAACAAACACTTTTCAGCATTTGTTTTATGTCTTCCGCATTGACAAATGCAGTTAGTTAATACTTAGTTCTTCTTGGTAGATTGTTGGAGTTGTACAAGATAGTCTATATTATCAACAAAGTCAAAGTCAACAAAAGTCAACGAAACAGTCAAAGTCAACATAAAAGTCAAACCCGACACGTTCGAGACGAGGAACCAAAACAAGACGTTAAAGATTTAGATGACTAAGAGTTTTATTGTAATAAATATATTTTGTGTGAACAAAATATATTTTATCTTGTTTTAGTCAGTTTTATGATTTATATGTAATTATCATTAATTAGCCAAAGTCTAGGGGGTTAAGTGCAATTAGTGAATATTAAACTAGACTATAAATAGGTTAATTGTCATTAGTTTTGTTAATGGTTGCATGTCGTATAGATTGAGGGATTATTTGTAAACACGTATTTTGCAATCTAATTGAAGATCAAAGGGTTTTTGATTGTGATTATCATATTTTGATCTAGTTTTTCATGATTTGATTCAAGTGTGTTCACCTTGGGTCAACAAATGTGGTATCAGAGCTATATTGGATCAAATTCATTGAATATTTAAAGAATTTTTGAAGATTATTGAAGCTGTTTGTCATATTTGTGGAGAGAGAAAGTGGGTTTCTAGAGAGAGAAAGTAGATCTGAGTTTAAATTTCTACAAATTCAACAACAACAACATCAGATATTGGATCTACATCATCTGTTATACAAGAAAACTCAAAAATATTTTAGATCTGAAATTTCTCACACACACACTAGTGTGTGTGTTCTTGGTGTTCTTGAGAGCTTCAAATCTTCATAGGGCGAAACTAGATCTGATCTTGAACGAAAGTTCGAACTGTTCCGGCAAAATTACAGTTTCGACCGGCGAAATTCTGGCAAAACTGCAACTCCGGCGAAACTAGATATTCCGGCGAAACTATAAAGCCTGCGAAATTAATAAAAACAAAGCTGCGAAATTAGAAAAAATTGTTGTTTGCGAAATTACAAGTTCTAGCTGCAAAATTTAAAAAAACTTTCTGCGAAATTATCATCACTCAAGTCAGACCCTCTATTTTATTTTCTAATAAACCCCATTTATCTTTTTCAGCTGACTCACTGGCTGCTTCTACACCCTTATTCCAACTAGGTGCATTGGTTTTCGGTTAGGAATTACCCCATGAAGAAGATGACGCCCACCTAGTGCTTTCTATGAATCTTTCTTGCCCTATTGACCACCACCCATAAAAGAATCTTTAGGATTTTCAGCTTCGTCCACAAGAGGTTCACTTGGCTTGCTATTCCATC
>BJCM01233396.1:0-11955 GCA_018326385.1 Flaveria bidentis
TAGTTCATAGTCGATTTTCAGCAGCTTTGAAAGGTAGTTTCCTTGTTCTATTTTGGTTGTTATATCTTGTTGATAGCTTGTTCAAACACATATGATTGATCCTTTGCTCTTGGGTTTGTTAAAACAAGTAAAGAACCTTAATATTTCAGATTATGAATCATATTATTAGGGCTTTTATCCGCTGCGTTTTCATGTTTAAAATGGTTAAACAACTTTGATTTTGGTCCATCAAACCCATCAAGTTCAAGTATAGGTAGATGACATCATATTTGGTTTAACTAATTCTAGGCTCTGCAAAGACTTTGAGAAGCTGATAAAGGACAGATTTGGAATGAGTGCCATGGGGGAACTCAATTTCTTTCTGGGAATTTAAGTGAAGCAAGTTGAAGATGGCATCTTCATTAGTCAAGCAAAGTATGTTAAAACGTACTTAAGAGGTTCAACATGACTGATTGTAAGATTGCTAAGACACACATAGCTAGAAACCACTCCCTTAGACTTGATCTTGAGTGGGAGTGTGTAGATGAACACTTATACAGGGCTATGATTGGGTCTCTTATGTATCTTACAGCTAGCAAGCTTGATATCATGTTTTCTACATGTATTTGTACAAGATATCAAGCCAACCCTATGATGTCTCACCTTATCACTTTCAAAAGGATTCTAAGATACCTCAAAGGTGCTTCAACACTTGGTCTATGGTATTCTAGGAATTCTGACTTTAAAATATACGCATATAGAGATAGTGATTATGGTGGTTGCAACATGAATGCAAAGTCTACATCTAGGGGATGTCAGTTTCTTGGTACAAGGGTTGTCTCATGGCAATGCAAGAAACAATCATGTGTCTCTGCATCAACAGCTGAAGCTGAATACCTTGTTGCTACAAGCTGTTGTGCTCAAGTCCTTTGGATTCAAAATCAGATGATGGACTATGGGTTAAACTTCAAGGAGACTACCATTCACATAGACAACAACAGTGCTATTTCTATCACAGAGAATCCTGTGCAACACTCAAGTACTAAACACATCAACTTCAGGTATCACTAAATAAGAGATAATTATGAAAAGGGATTAATTAAACTAGTCAAAGTTCATACAAATAAACAATATGGTGATCTGTTTACAAAATCTTTTGATGAACAGATATTTAAATATCTAATATGAGCTATTATGATGATAAACTTTGAGTAGGTTTTTCTTAAAACTAATTCTTATTATTTCTTAAAATCTATGTGTCCTAAGTTATCTAGTTCATAACTTTCATAAGCTGGTGTTTTCTTTGGATAAGAATCTTTTTGAAGACTTTGCTTTTGAAAATTTTTGATCCTTTGGAAGATATGCTTTTATCTTCGGAAGAAAATTATGCCTTCAAAACAAATAACCGTCTAAGAAATTTACCTTCGGAAGAAATTTTTGAAATGTCTTCTAAAGCTTAAATTCTTGTCTTAGACACTTATATGTTTTCAAGGACCATTCTCATCCGAAGCAAATTAACTCTCGAAAGCTTTGCTCTTCTAGACAAAGCATTTAAGTCTCAATTTTTCTTCCGAAGAAAAATTTTCACAACTCTTAGGAAAATCTTCCAAAGTCATTTTATCTTTGGATGCTTTTTCATTAAAAAAAACTTCCAAAGATAATTAACCTTCGCAAGCTTTTTGACTTCCAAGAAAATTACTTTTTGAGCAAAAGTAAACTACTTTTTCAGAGGTGGGACCGACATTTGGATTTCAAAGTTTATCCTCTTTCATTTAACTTTATCTGAAATCCTTTTTCAAATATAAACCCAATGGTTTCCCCCTCTTTCTATCATCTCCTTCTTCCTCCTAACCTAAAACCCCAAATTTCTTTCTTCAATTTCTTTCTTCATTCTTAAGCTATCTCAAAGGGAAGGTCTCATCCCAATGGAAATTCTTGCTCCATGTGGTTATCCATAGCTTATCAAACAAGCATGGTGGATAGGACCAGATTCCTGAAGATCTCTCCTTCATTGTCCATGGGATTGTTCACGGGGTCAAGCTTAGGTACTCTCAATTTATTGACACAAATCTGCTAGCAAATTTGGACTCCTTAGAGTATTACATGTTCCCTAGATATGTTCAATACATTCTTAACTATGAAGCACCAGCTAGTGTTGAACCCACACCTTCTACTTCCCAACCACCTTCTATTTCCCAACCAAAAACCCCTACTCAGACTATTTAGTCTGTGCAGGCCCCTAATTACTCACTTATATAGGAAGAAGTGGACACTAGAGCTCCCACTTCTCCTGAGGAGCAAACCACTCCCATACCTTCAACGATCAGTGCTGAGGTTCCTCATGCTCAGCCTGATGAGCTCATAAGCAAAAGAACCGTAAGCCATCACTCTGAGTCTCAACACTCAAGTGATCAACCTTCAGGGGATGGTTACCACCCCACCCTTTAGATATACACCAACCAATACCCAACCTTGACTTCTATACTGATGAAGATCTAGGTTTTAGTGAGTATCATGACTCTGTTTTCCTTTCCCCTACTAAAAGAGAGATGAATGCTCATGAGTCTCGTATTTCTATCCCACATCAGTCACCTACTACTAAGAGAGATGAATGCTCATGAGTCTCGTATTCCTTTCCCCTACTAAACAGGTTCAGAAGTGTCCAAGAACATGAAGTTGGTGATGATAGAGAGGACTCTGCTCCAATCATCTCATCCTATAATGATTCTTTTGATGAAGATGAGGAAATTCTAAGAATAAAGGTTTAACAACTGTCTAAAACATGCACCTATTTAGTCTCCAAGGTTAGTCACCTTGAATCTCAAGTGACTACCTTGCAAAACATGGTCATTGATCCGCAACTTGAGATTTCATATCTTATTACAAACTAGGTTGTAGACCTTTAAGAGGAGCTCAACCAGGAACACAAGAACCTGTGAATGTGATTCACCTAACTCTTAGCTCACCTATGCAAGTGGGTGATGCTACTAAAAAGGGGGAGAAAATCACCATTATCATAGAACCTGGGAGTTCTTCAGAGAGTATGGACATTGAGGAATCACCATCCTCACTTGCAATTATACCTACTCAGCAACTTCCTCAAGCTCATATTGATATGGACTCTATAGACTACATAATACAAAGTATTTTTGATGAAGGGATACCAAGGGCTATGTCATCTCCACCATCTTCAAATCACATCATTGGGTGAAGGTATGGCAGCAACTGAAAAGCCCTCATCATTCTTAGAGTTCAAGGGCAACAAAAGATCTTCAATTTTCACACCTTGAACTTCTATGAAAGTCTGGATCTAGTCACAATGCCATTTGTCAATCCAAGCCAATCAAGACAAGCTGACAGGATGGCTCAAATAATCCAAGACTACATCATTACAGATTTCAGCTTTAGAAGAAGACTAAGGCAATCAGGCAATGCCATCGGTCAACAGGATGTTGAGGCTGACCCTAAGATTATAGGGGAAACCTTGACTGAAGGCCCAATGGCAGAACCTAAGAGCCCTGTCCCATCAACATCAACTACTACAGAGATGCATACCTTTTTTGAGACATCTACGGGTGAAGGTGCTTCTCAACCTCTCTCTGGCCATAGCTCAGAATCTGCATCAAGCAATGAAGGCCAAAGCTCTTTCCACCCTGTGTCACAAAGGTCTGTGAGTGATAAAGGGAAAAGAATGATGACATTTGAGCAGATTGAGGAGGAGGAGAGAGAGAGAGAGGAAAAGGAAGCTAAGGGGAGAATGTTCCTCTTCTGGGTCTGTAAGACTCATGGAGACTTGAATCAGGGTTAACAAAGTACTTGGTTCGGTTTTGTTTAATAAGTGGGCAAGAAAGGATTAATGGGATTTTTCGTTAAAAACACGTTTTAACGGGTTAAACCTAAAATGTGGACTTCCACCTAAAAAGAATTTGTAAAACATTTTCAGCAGATTAAAAACTTATAAAAAGTTATTTGAGATGATATTTAATGAATCTAAGATCATATTTATGGAAAACAAACTTAAGGGTAGAAATTGTAAATTTTGGAAACTTGCAGGACTAAACTGTAAATTTTGCTTAAGATCAATAAACCAACCTTTTGAACTATGAATCGTTTAAATGACCCAAACTAAATTATATAGGTGATTCAATATGGTAAATTATGTATTCTACCCCGAAGAAACCCTAACTTTCTATAAAAGGAAACTTTTTATATAAAACTTAGCAATTCAAAGCTACTAAGACATTAACCACAGACACACCTAATACATCTCTATAACCCTGGAATTAGTAGATTAACACTTAAATCTTAAAGGTAGGGTGCTAGACTTAAGACTTTTCTCTACACACAAGGATACCCTTTTGCTTGAATTTTAAAGTGAGTTTAAGTGTTTCCCTTTTTACAATTGTTTTAGGATGAAGCTTGCTCTGTTCAAATTAAACTACTTTGGTGCTATGTTGTGATGCTATATGTTGTGGTTATGTTGAGACCTAATGATACTTTTATCACAATCATTAATTCTTTTGTGAACCGCTTGTCTATATGGGTGGATCTACTTGAGGAATCACCCATGCACAGTGCCTTCCGTGATGAACAGGAAGGTACCACACTGAGATCCTGCGGGGTCGTTTGTGGCATGTAATAGGTATAATTAAGATACTATGGTGGACCATGTGGCAGGTACGGTCCACTGGTTTGAGGCTCAGTTCTCCCTAAGGGGATTTAACCGGTAACATAATTTTAGAAGAGCCTAGTCGAGGCTGAGTGAAGGGTTGATTGTGATCCCCATAACAATAATACTATGGCTTTTAATAAAGTGTGGATGCTAATAAATCCTTGTTTTTAAACTTTAAGCACTTGAATTCACCAACTTTTTACTTGACACAAAATCTTTTGAGCATGTTTGATGTAATCCATGAGAAGAGTCTAGCTGTGTAGAAGACTCTGACCTAGCATCGTGACCATGGCATTGGCTTGTCCTTGTTTTGAAACATTTGAAAAATTTACATTTATTGATGTTGGAAACAATTTATATTGATGTTGTACGTACTCTTTTTATTTGGGGTATAATCCTATTTCTAGCCCAGGTTTATTTTAAATATTAATGCCACGGGATGTTCTCTCCCTTTGTGCTCTTATGATGGTTTGTTTCCGCTACCATTTGTTGTTGCTAGTACGCGATGTCCCACCCTACCTGGGCCCGGGGTGTGAAAGATAACACACCTTCATTTGTGTATAACACATCCGCATTTGATACAGCTTCATCCACATTTGTTTTTGTTCATCCGCATTTGTTTTCAGACTTGAACAAAAACGATTTCACACTGTAGTGCAAGTTAGGAAATCAGTAGTAGCTTCTATTTCTTTAGCTATTCTTTGTTTTTAATGATAATCATGTTCAATTGCATTGAATTTTGAAGGAATAATCTAGTGAATGATTATATTTCTTCAAATTGTACCATATTAGAACAGATGATGATTTTTCTTCTTGATTTTAAGATGAACAAATGGGTTTTCTTCCTTTTTGATGATAATCATATTCAATTGCATCGAATTTTGAAGGAATAATCATGAACATGTTCACAATTCTTCAAATCGTACCATAATTGAACATATTTGTTGGTTTTTCTTCTAATTTTGGGTATGAACAGATAGGGTTTTGATTAACAGGGACTTTGTTCTTCATTTATCTTTTTTTCTTCATTGTACTTGATATCATTAAAGATGAAATCAGATCTGAGAACGAGATAAATCCAGGAATCAACAGCTTTGATACCATTTTGCTAAATAAATATTTTTGATAAATTGAGCTTGGATCATAAGATTCATCTCGTTCAGATCTAGAAATCAAAATTAAGATGAGTGGACGCGTGTGATAAACATGTTATGATTTCATTGATGTTGATAAACAAGCTACAATGAGAATCATAGATGGTTAGCAAAATCAAACCCATTCAAAGGTGAGGATTTCTCCTTAGGTGGTGATTTACACCATGAGAAACACACAAAAGAGCCACACTTGCAAAAATGCACTAGTGGTTCTATTTATACTAATATTACATGATGACCTAATTTTGACTTTTCTTGTTGTCTTGATGTTGACTTTGTCTTCTATTTGTTTTCTTTTGATAGTCAATTTGTTCTTTGAACTTGTATAATGAAATCTTCAGTTGGTTGTAATTATGATTTGGTAAGCTTCAGTTTATTCCATTGTTGAACCCCAACAATACTCCCCCTAAACTGATACTTGCCAAACCTTGAATTTGAACATCTTCTCTATCACATGTCTTCTTGAACTACTAATGTTCTCACACAATTCACCGAGAAAGAACAATAGTAATGACTTAAAGCATATAATACCGATGTCTCATACTGAACTGATCATACGATACAGAAACTGAAATATGATTCTAAGCAAACAATATTTATGCAAAACTAAACATGTAATATTGAAACTGAACCGATCTACACAACGAATATATATATACAAATAAAATAAGTCATGTATCATAAGAAGTACCCAGAGCTGAACTGAACTGATAAACACATAGCTAGCTAGACTAAGCACTAATGAGATGGTGTGTGGGCGTACACACATATTTCCATCCCCTAGAACTGAACTGATCTGAACTGAACTAGGATCGATCCATCTTCCTCCCAAATAATGTGTCCAAAGTACTATTTAAGTACAAACGTGTTAACGGAGATGCCCTGAACTATTTATAAACACCATCACGAAAAGTGTCATGTCATTGACGCCACAATGACATGTCGGATAAGCTCGGGTAAAAGAGTGCTAAACGAAAGGATAGTATAACTACCAATGTATCAACAACTTATTTATAGGAACATGCAATAATGAGCACAAATTTATGAAATATATATTGCATTCTACAAGTCCCAACAAGTCAATCGAGTTAGAGAGGAACTAATTAAATAATGCTATGACTAGTAAAGGCTAAACGAATCATGTTAACGGAAACAAGGTATCAAAAGTATGTACTACAAAGTAATGGAACATGTTACTTATACTAAGATATAAAGACCAGGAATCCGTACCTCAGATAGCAAAGCAAAACAAAACATACTTGATTCTTCCTTATGTTGTACAAAAATAATCTGCATTTAATTTCAGTTGAATTAAATTAAATAACTTACATTATGTCAAGTGTAAATCTGTCACATTCCAACCTTGACGACGAAATCGTCGAGATGTGTGGGTTAAGATTTTTCACAGCCACATAATTCTATATTTAAATGTAAATATTCAAATTATAAGTTTTAAAAGGAATTACAAGCATAAAGTCTCAATCATGAAACAAAACCAAACATTACATAAAAAAACATAGTCTTTTTATTTCATTAACTAGGTCCACATCCTAGATTATTCCAAGCTTCAAAAGTTCACTTTAGACTTAAGGATTACCTGAAACATGATAAAAATAAAAGCTCAAGTAAAAATAGTTGGTGAGTTTCCAAGGTTTTCATACATAATATGATAAGGTTACAAGTAGCAATCATGTCATAGGTTATAAGTTAATAAGGTTATAGAACACATATCGTTACAACCAAACCTCGACTTGATTACAAGTATATAAGATTGGCTACTCCTCCTAATATATTTCTAACAAAGGTTAAAATGTATTGAGAATACTTCTTGGTAATGGATATAGGTTGTATCACTTTTGGATTACAGTTCATATCACAACTCAAGGAGTAGAATGTATTACCGATATGGTGAGGCTTTGAATTTCAATAAACTACATGAGGAACATGAATCAACATTGAACACACTTCCACTCTTTTGAAATTACTTGATAAATGACATTTTTCACATAATACTTGATTAAAGTCCGGCTAACTGTCCGCTCAATAGTCAGACACGGGTGCAAAACATCAAAAAAACTGAGTTCAAGTACTTCAAAAAGGGCATATAATAGTTGTACAAGTTCCTCATTGAATCTATGTAAAAGTGACAAAACTTGATTTCTATTCACTTTTTTTTGCTTTCATGATCTAAATGGATGTGCTTGTTCGTTGCAAACATCCACATTCATGTTTTTGTAGATGCATATGTACCTAGTTTACAATTTTAATGTAATATGTCTGTCATGTCTTTAATGTAAATGAAATATACGAGTTGAATGAAATAGATTATGTTATTGATGTTCTTAATGTTAAATGTTTCAGTGTATGTTCGAATGTTTATTGTTTATTAACGCATATTGGACTAATTATATAGGTTTGTGGTTGTTTGAATATATCTTATTAAAGTAACGATTGAGAAACATATTCAAACTCAATCGTATGAAGTCTTCATGCGAATGGCCCATGCTAATGGACCATACGCATGAACAACTTCATGCTAATGAACCAGTCGCATGACTGATCGAGGAGACTGGATCAGTCACACGATTGTAACATGAGATTGACTCAGTCACACGACTAAACACTCAGTCGTGTGAATCGATAAACCGCATGACTCAATTGCACGACTCAACCATGCTAGGGGTTCAGCCGCACGAATGAGAAACCCTAACCTATAAATACCACTTAAATCATGGAAAAACGTAACACTTCGAATACCTACGAAGTAAATCGTACCCTAGCCATCCAGAGACTTCTAAGAACCGGTTCCAAGTTCATTGATTGCACTAGATCGATTTCCAATCCTTCTTAACATTTAGATTCAATCTATAATTGATTCTACGTGCGTTCTAAGTAATTGGATCGCCAATCAAATAGGGTTCCGGATTATTTAAGTTGTTATACACATATATCAGTTAGTATTTCGTCCCGTACACCATCCCTAACAAGTGGTATGAGATATTTGGCTCTTGATTTACCTGTGATTCAATCATTTTGATATAAAAATTGTGTTTTTTCTCTAAAAAACGCAATCTTTTTGTGTCAACCAGTGTTTTAGACGTCTATAGTTCATAAAGTTAACGTTTTCTAGCATACGGCAAATAGGGTTAGTGAGAAATTCGTGTTTTTACATCCAAAATACCTTAAACCTTCGAATTCTCAAAATCCAGCAGCTTTAGTCGCACGATTGACTCAATCGCCCGACTGAATTCATCTGAATCCCTCATATGCACGATTGGACTCATTCGTACATCCATTCGTACGACTGAATTGTCTATTCGCATTGTTCATTCGCACCAGTCCATATGTACTATTGATTCATTCTCATTGGTTCATTCGCACGTTTGAGCCATTCGCATTGTTCAATCACACGAGTTGTCCAATCGCTTGCTGAAATTGTAGATCCGTCTGGCAAAACTATAGTTTCGCTACCTGCGAAACTATATGCTATTTAAGTCTGTTTTTGAAATTATCTTCTCACTTTCGCACCATCGAACTGTTACGTTTCTTAGGGTTGTTTCGTGACCTCTACATGAATTTCTTTGATTCTGTATTTCTGATTTCAATTGTTTGTTGATTCTTACTCGCAAGTGAGTTTCAAACTTTGGACCGTCATTTAATCTTGTTTATAATATCACATTATGAGTATATTTGCTCGAGACTCTTCGGTATCTTCGTTGTTCTTCCAGCGAAATTATTGATAGTCCAACGAAACTGAACGAAAGTCCATGAATCCACAGCGAAACTGTAAGGTTATGCTGTCCGGGCGAACTTAACAGATTCGCTGACTATTTTTTAGTTTCGCTATGCCTAAATTATTGCTTTGGCTTGTCGAATCTACCTCACTATTTGGGTGAAACTGGTGTGATCTTGCTGGCGAAACTATAGTTTCGGCCAGGGATTTTAATTTATTTTTTGATTTTTCTTTATTCTTTTCTTATTTTTCATTATTATTTTATTATGTTATATTTTCTTTAATATATTTCATTTGTATTTCTGGTTGAAATGGCTAATCTAAAGTTCGATGAGAGAAAAAACATCACCGCCATTCTGGATGATACACATCCTAAAGTAGCAGGGTTTATAGACTTTATTCGGTGGCTTCAAAAATCTCATATAGCTTATGCTTGTTGGACCTTATATGCCGAATACACATACAAGATTGATGTGGTTAGTACGTTATGATCTAAGTTGGGTCATACCCAATAACAAGCTATACAAACACCAATTAGTATTTATTTGTTGATGAGATGATACAAATAAATACCGACACCAATTTATAAAATGGGTTTTTCTAAAACGTTGCTTTTGTAAAAGAAAAGCATTATGTGGATATTTTGTTCATGAGAAATTGTTTGTTTCATTATTTAAGTTGGTTATATAATAACAAATAAAAATGTGTCATTGTTATAAAATTAAAAGAGGTTTAAGTTTTATAAAATGAAGGGTAAGAGTGTAACATTTAATAAAAACCAAATGGGATATTAAAAGAGATTTGAAGGTGCTTTAGTGTAGAGCTTTGGTGTGAATCTCCCTAACTAGCTAGGTGTTTGAAGAGCTTGTGGGTATTACAAGCTTGAGGTCTTCTCCTTTGAAGGCTAGCAACTCAAGGACATCATCTTCTTCATCTTATACATCTTCAACAACTTGTTCAAGAATGGTTGTTCCTTTGTACACCCTATGGTTGTTGTTTTGTTTTGATAGCATACAATTTCACATATATTATTGATCCTTATTCTTGGGTTTTGTTTGTGGTTTAAAATGGTGAAATTTTCAGATTACAAACAACATGTTAAACCTATATTCCGATGCAATTTTTCTTGTTTAAATGGTTAAACTAGCTTGGTTTTACATGTGACAAAACCCAACAATGGCATCTAGAGCCGGTTATGTGGAATATGTGCTTCAAAGGGTCTTGAAAAGTTAGTTTTCATGTACCTTTTTAACCCATTAGGGGATGTTTTGTTGTGGATGTATGAATCCCTTATGTTTCAAGGTTTAATCTTGCATGCTATGGTTTAAACGTTGAAAGATTTACATCAAATGTTTGATAGTGTTGTTTGGACAAACCTTAAAGTTTTAGTTTATGTTGGCTGAAAATTTAGGGCTGAAATAAGGGGTTCATTGTTGTTCTTTGATGTTGAATATGTTTCATATGTTGGTGCATAACATAGCCTTGGCCTTATGTGTTTGGTTTTGGTTGATTGTTGTATGTCATGTTGGTTTTGTTTCTTGAAAGGGTTGTAATTTGAGTTTTGTATCTTGGGTTGTAATTTATTTATTCATTTGGTTATGTAATTAATAGATTAGGTGCATTTTTTTATTAGAAAAAATGTATTAGGATATGATTTTGTAAAAGAATATGCATAAGATGAAAACTCAAAGAAGGACATAAAAG
Source organism: Flaveria bidentis (assembly GCA_018326385.1). Lineage (NCBI taxonomy): Eukaryota > Viridiplantae > Streptophyta > Magnoliopsida > Asterales > Asteraceae > Flaveria > Flaveria bidentis. The sequence continues at coordinate 11,243 of BJCM01233396.1, forward strand.
ACATGAACACTTGAAGCTTTTGGATGTGGTTTTAATTGCGAGTTCATGGACACATTTTGATGTGTCATCTTAATCCTTAAGAAAGACCTTATGACAACACTTGTGATGGAAAACAAGTGAACTTAACTTATTGGCTATGGTTTATGCACTCATGTTTGTATGTTTATGCTTGTTTGGATGTTTGTCGTTTGATTGTTTAGTTCATATTTGGATATGCATTACAAACTCATTAACAAACTTAACAAGCTGAAAATTTGATGGTTCTTTATCATTAAGTGGTTAATAAAAGGTTATTAATAGGATTAATAGTTTTAATAAAAGAGGTTTTATTAAAAGTGAACCATAGGGTACCTTGTATTTGAAAGCATGCAAATATAAGGTACATAGAGTTTTCTAAACTAAGATTATCAAAACTATAAATTTCTTTTATAAACAGGTTTAACACCATCCTTTTGTACAACACTTGAGTCATTTGGAAACTTTTAATGGGATAAAGGTCACCTAACCATTTTGATGGAACTTGTGACTTGAGGTGGGGATACCATATTTGTGGGATAAAGGTCACCTAACCACTTATGTTGGAAAAATCACATGTGTGTGCAAGTAGGGTAACTTGATTTGCAAACCATGTTAAATGGATCACCTACAATATGGTTTACAAAGGTGTTGATGGGATAAACATGCCGACTATACATATGATGTTTTAAAGTCGA
>BJCM01233399.1:0-10338 GCA_018326385.1 Flaveria bidentis
TGTGGTGAATATGGGAGGTGGAATAGGAGTGGATGGTGAAGGGGTGGTTGTGGTAGTGGTGGTAGGAGGGGTGGTAGTGGTAGTGGGAGGATGCTCCCCCTGGGCTAATGGGATGGTGAGGGGTGTACGATGGGTTAGTATCAGTAGTAGCAGCATCCCTGGACTCACCCTGGCGTCCACCAACCGCCGCAATCCTTTTCTCTGTTGCAACAACCTTGCTTCCCACTGTCCTAACCAATGGCTCCTCATCTGACTCTTCCTCCTCATCTGGCAGGAAGTCTTGATGAAACGCAGCCCGCTCAGTTCCACCCTGTGTGGATGGTGGAGATGGAATATCAGTGGCAGTGGCCCTAGATGGAGTTGGGCCTGTATCTCCACCATCACCATTCATCATAGTCATCCTCGGTGGGAAAAACTATAGGCTCATAGTCTGAATCACTGTCATCGTGACGCAACTTCTTGCGAGCTAGCGCCACGTAGTCCTCCCGGGCCGGATGCCCAAACAATCTCCTCACCGGGGGCTTCACCTGCTTGCCCCGGTACACCTTCATCCTCCTAAGGGTGGTGTCATCCATAACCTCAAGTGTAACAACATCATCTGTCTCCTTTGGCAGCAAAGGAAGCTTCTGGTCAATAATCATCTACAGGAAACGAGGGTAAATGCAGAAGCCTTCCTTGCCTTTGGCCTCTATATTCTATACCATGTACGTGAATATCATCCGACTGAAACTGAATGGATGATTCAGTACTAGAGCCACGTAAGCATTCTGGATCTGATCAGACATCTCATCAAAGCCTCCCTTCCTTGAGGCTATGCACTTGAGCAGCACGTGGGCCAAGTACTTGAACTGGGGGCACATGTTGCTCTTGTTGAGCACGCTTACATTAATGTCCCCAGCGTACTTGATCCGAATGAAACATCCTCGATCCGTCAGTGGATGCAGCCTGGTTGGGCAGTCAACATCATCACCCAACTCTAAAACCCTCCTCAGATCATCCTCGTTGATCTCAATCTCCGGACCAGAAATAGAACTCCGAATATGATGAGGCTCAGCGGACCTGTCTACTATAGCGCTTTCCTAGAAAGCCTGCTGAATCGATCTGTATGGGGTGCACGGAGTAGAGATAGCCTTGAAGATTATCGATCTCCGTAGAAATGTAATTATCCCCGCGAACTCAGAATTGTTCCGAGATGTGACGTCAAGATGAGCACAGAGGTTGTGTTTCGTGCTCATAGTCCATCTACTAGTTATGTTGTTGTAACACAAGATACATATACATTAGAATTTGTGTATATAGATGACCTTTGAATTTTAATGATCTTGAATCAGTTTGTTCAATCGTGCGAATGGACAATGCTACTGAGTCTTAGTCGTGCGATTGAGCTTAGTCGTACGATTGAGCCTACAACTGGTTTAGTCGTAAACTGTCCCATGCGGTTGACCCAGTCGTGCGACTGAACTCATACGCATGGTTCATTCGTGCGATTGAATCAGACGCCCAACTCAATCATGCGATTGAAGTTCATCAGCATGTCCATTCGCATGAGTCTCTGTTCGACACTGTTAGATCAGTTCTTGGTCTATACTTATTGTTAAACGTTGTGGGTAGGCTCATTAGACTAGCAAACACTCAAAATAACACCGAATATTCTTTAAATTAACGATTTAGTCCATTTTGGTGGTTTATTTTGACATCTTTGTCTCAGTTCTTGTTTTGACCAATTTAGGTCATTAGGGCTTGATTAAACCGAACATTTTGTGCAATTTAGTCACCAAATACCTGTAGATGAAGAGAGTACGTGTTAATAACAAAAACACATTGCGAAATCAATCAAATCGAATTTTGGCAGAGTAACTTTGCTTTTGTGCGATTTGGGAGCGATTGAAGGGTGATGAGAATGTGCGACCGATTTCACCCTATTTATATTGACTCTACCTTCAGTCGTGTGACTGGACCTATTCGCACGCTTCATTTGTGCGACTGGTGCTCAGTTGTGCGACTGGCTCAGTCGGTCACATCCATTCGTGCGACTGGGGTTCAGTCATGCGGCTGACTCAGTCGTTCCCTTCCATTCGTGCGATTGGTTCATTCTTGTGATCCAATCGCATGGATTGACCCATGCTTATGGTCCAATTGTACATCTGGTCCATACGTATGGTTCAATCGTGCGATTGGCTCATACTCATGATCCAATCGTGCGAATGACTTGAACTTATGAGTTTGACCTCATGCACCTTCAACATTTAACCCGTTAACTATTTATTAGACGTTATGACCGATGATCATCTCAGACATGACCCTTTTAACTTAAAAACTGTTGATCACCTCAGACGTGATCCCTTTTAGTGAGTGATTCACATATTGAATTCAGATGGATAGTCCGACTTTTACCTACCAACGACTAAGAGTAAATAAATAAAAACAACTAGAAATTTAAAACAAAACCAAAACATAATTTTGTATTTTTGATTGGAGATGGATTTAAACCTATTAGAGTATTTCTAACTGATTTTACTCCCAGGACAGCACAACTTCAATTCTATTTTATCATTTCTGGTACAATTCATTATGGAATCATACAGGTATATCAGAATCATTTGGGACTCTTTAATACACTATTTTGATTCTAGATTTTTTTTTTGACTGAGAGTCAATAGCAATTTTAGGAAATCATACTAGAGCTACAAGATGCACACAATGATTTTAACTTTCAAGAACTACAGCTCACGATTATTGTCAGCATACTTGTCCTCTTAAATCCATACATAGATTTTTGACATACATTGGTGATAATTTAAGGTTTAATTATTTCAACAAGCATTTGTGGATCCCACACTTATATGGTAATCAACGTTCCTCAGAAGATTTTTGAGCGGTCTACGGGTATATTTTAAGAAGAAACTATTCTAAGAGCTTTCAAAGAGATGCCAAACCACAGGTCAGTGCCATCGCACAACAGAGAGGCGCAAACAACAATGAATTCTAGAATATTTAGGTTATGCTTATCATCAGGTCAATGCCACCGCACAACAGAGAGGCACACAACCTATCTTCTTGTTAGAGCGTTTATTTTTTTTTTGCACATGACGCACCAACAACATAAGTTATTAGCTTGATTGCATTTTGCATTTTTCTATGTGCTTTGCTCATATTTATGGGCGTCCACACACATTTGTGGTGTTTATTTTGCTCCTCACCCCTTATTGGAACTGCGTTGAATGTGTTAACTAGGGATAAGATAGGAACCCACAACGAGTTGAACAACTTAGTTTGAATTTTAAATCACCAATGAGGTCTAATTATCTATTGTGTTGAATCTACCGACACATCATATAATGAACTAGCAGCCTCTAGGTCTACTTTCTCTATGTTATCTTGGTAGCATACTAGTTTTAATATCATTTTTCCTTTTATTTTGCTTAGACTTTTTAGACTTAAACTTTGAATTTTTCATCTTAATCAGTTATACTCTTTTGAAGTCCCAAATAATTTGTCCTTGTGTACTATCATTTTCCATATACGTTGAATCAATATCACAGATTTGATTACTTTCCTTTTACCTAAGTTGTTCTTCTCCCTTGTTTTTTTAAGTAATTAAATAAAGAAACTAATTTAATACTAATCTAACCTATTCTCCCCCTAAAATTCTAAAACCGAAAATATTTTTGTGTTTTTGGATTTTAATAAACAGGAAAATAAAATAAAATAAAATAAAATAATAAAATTAAAGAATGTCGGACTAGGCATTTTCTTCCTTTAAATCACATCACTTTTCTTTTTCATGCCATTAACCTCTAATAGATATAAAAACCTCGGTTTATCAAATGTTTTTGTGTAGAGGTCGGCGCGTTGAAAATCAGTATTAATTTTAACCACATCTATTAATTGCTTTTCAAAACAGTCACGTATAAAGTGATATTAAATGCCGATGTGTTTAGTTTTAGGATGTTGGACTGGATTTTTAGTTACAGCTATTGCAACAAAATTATCAACATAGATAGGAGTGTTAGAAAATTTCAAACCGTAGTCACGCATTTGCTGTTGAATCCAGATGATTTGTGAACAACAACTTGCAGCAGCAACGTATTCAGCTTCACAGGTTGATAGAGCAACGGAGGTCTGCTTCTTACACTGCCAGGTGACTAACCGTCTACCAAATAACTGACATCCTGCTGATGTTGACTTGTAATTCATTTTGCAGCCGCCATAATCCGAGTCACTATACACTGTAAGCTCAAAGTCATTGTCATGAGGATACCACAACCCGAGTGTTGGAGTACCCTTTAGATAACGGAAAATCCTTTTAACACCTATGAGATGGTTGACTTTCGGTTTCGCCTGATATTTGGAACAAAGATACGTCGCATACATGATATCAGGACGAGACACTGTGAGATACATAAGGGATCTGATAACAACTTCAAACCTATATAATAAGTTTATATATGAATGAATCATCATATAACAACTTCAAAGTATGGTCCATTAGCATGAGATATTCATGCGTATGGTCCATAAGTATGGTCCATTAGAATGAATCATCATATAACAATTTCAAACCTATATAATAAATTTATATATATGAATAAGATATAAGTAAACATCAAAACACAAATCATATATTATTACAATGTTTCATTATACATATGTAAAACATGACAAACTTTTATATTAAGTACATAAACATGTGACATATGTATCAACAGATAACAAGTACATACTTGTAATTTATTTACACCGTCGTAACGCGCAATAGTCTTATTAATAGCATCATTATTATCCTTAGAAAATAAAATTAGAAATTATTACGGGTATTTTAGTTGATGTACTTAAACCGTAAGAATCAGACCTGAACCCTGCAACTTCTCTTTGGTGATTTTATCGATACGTTGTTTCATCTCTTCACTCAAATAGTTCTTCCAATCTCCCACCTCTCCTTTTCTAAAGAACACTCGATTCTTGATCTCCACCAGGTTGCCAAACTTTACAACACCATTCTTGTTCACCTCTAAATTACTCAAACTGCCAAAGCTGCACAGCTTAACTATCTCTCCCACCGCCCCTTCTTTCTCTTCCTCCTCCGTGAACGGCTTCCCCATGAAAGCCCCTAACTTCCTCACAGCAGCCTCCGGCTGCTTCTTCAGTTCCTCATACTTCAAGAACAGAATCCTGTTTGGAGATTCCAAGCAAGCTCTCCAATATGACAGAACGTGCTCCCAGATGGGCCCGTATTCTGACACCCCCTGGCAGAAACTCTCAAACGCATCATCAAAGGAGAGAGGAGGCAGATCTTTGGATCTAATTTTGTTCATGTAATGCCACTTGGAAATAAACACGTCTTTCGGGTCTCTACACACATAGACGAACTTGCAAGAATACATGGAAGCCGGTAGTAGAGTGCGAGCGAGGTGTGTAGCGAAGAGTCGAGGAACCGGGAGGTTGGTGAAGTCAGGGAAGGGGTAGGATTCGGAGTCGAGAAAAGGGAAGGTGCTTTGCGGGTTGTGATTGTGCAGATGGTGGTCAGAGAAGGTGTAGCGATGGCGGTTAAGGGTGGAGAACATAAGAGCCTTAAGCCATGTAGTTCCTGATTTCATGAAGGAGGCCAAGAAGATGTCAGTGGGCTGAGGTTTAAAGTGGGCATGTAGAACCAAGTAGTTTTTCATGATCTGATGGTTTAACCAGTATCCATTGTACTTATACATGTCTTGTTTCCACCATCCATTGCCTTTGGGTAGTGTTTCTGTCAATTTCTTATGTTTCTCGCAGATATTGTTGTACTCCGCTTCTGCTTCTTCATTGGATTTTGGAAGAGACGAACAACTTGACATGATGATGAAAGATGTTGATAACAAGTGTAGTGTGTGGATATCCTTTTAAATGTGCAATGAAATCACTGAGTTAAGAAAGAAAAAAAAATTAAATTGTGTAATTCAATTATTGAGTTTAAATGTGTGGTCTCATACAACTTGAGCTCACTGTTAATAATAAGTGAATTGGTGGTGTGCATATAAACATGATGCCGACACAACAATCCCAACCAAAGTTGCATGAAAAATCCTCTTCTTTGTTACCCTTTGATGAGGCTAACAATTTACTACCACGTAACATATAAATATGTGGCCATGAAAATTACTTTCAATTCAACGAGCACTTTATGATATTTTAAGTTTTTGTTTTTATTAATTCTTGTTCAAAATTAAATCGAGTAAAAACTAATTTTACAAAATCTTTCACTTCAAACTTTATTTTTATTTTATTTTTTATTTTCTATGGTCCATATATACAGATTCTTCTAAATAATATTATGAGAAAGGTTTAAATAGAAAGTGTTTGCAGGATCGTTTAAGAAAGTTTTGATCACTTACAACACAACACACAATGAGTAGAGATTGTTTAGAACACTTAACAGATTAAATAAGTAACTGGTAACACAAGATTAACACTTAGATCACTAGAAAATATGAGACAAAACAAGAACAGAAACAACACAAGTGTTTGATTTTTAAGGATGTTGCGTATTGCTCTCAAGTTCTTTTACAAGTGTACAAGCATAAGTTAAGTTACAAAGACTTGAGATACTTATACTAAATTCTACAGCCGACCATACTTTGAAGGCCAGCTGGATACATGATCTAGACAACAACAAAATCAATGTAGAGTCAATAGGAAGATTGCCTTCTGACTAGTGACTCTGACATACCATAGTTCACATTCTAATATATTACAAAAAATATAAAAGTACATAAAATAGAAAGTAAAAGACTCAAGACCTCAATGTACAGTTACCAAAGACATGGGTCTTTTAACCAACTTGTGAAAGTTGGTAAGTCAACAGAGTTACAACGAAAAGTGATCTAGCTTTATGGTAAAGTACATCAGATAAAAGCATGTATTCAAAAGTTTTCAGAAGATAATCTGTCTTTACTTCTTGGGGTCGGAAGACTTTGTCCTTGAAGCTTCAGAAGACTTCACTTTAAGCTTTGGAAGATGTTGGTCTTGGCTTTGTAAGATTTCCAAAGCATTCTACTCAATACTTATTCCATGCATGCAGGATAGACTTTTGGATGTTATTGGATATTTTGGATGTATCAGCCTTATACAGAACCTTACAAACTCCCCCTAGACTAATACTACCAAAACATTTGAAAACTTCAAATATCAACAGTCTTTATCATATAATGACCAATGATTTCTTCATTAGATGTTAGGATCACTTAGACTTTCATACTGCCTTCTCATCTCAAAGAGATCATGCAGAGGTAGATTGAATATGTCTTGCCATATATAGACATCTTCAACACCTTGATCTCTAATAACATGCTATCTCTCTGGATTAGCAGTGTAAGTCCAGGATACGATAGGTTTTTCTGATGCTAGATGAGCTACTTGAATAAGAGTTACTAGAGCTTCCTCTTGTTGCACTTCCTCGGAATGTTTTGACTCATCCTGAGGTTTGGAGGTGGATGACTCTATCTTCTTCTTCTTAGGCTTTGGTTTAGATGCCATCCTTTTCCTCCTCTTTGAACTCTTTAACTGAGGAGACCAGCCTGCAACACCTTATTGATCATCCTTGTTTTTCTTAGTTGGGTATTCCACTCTCACAGGGTCAGAATGAGAGGAGGCGGGACCCTGTTATGGATTAGAATATGAAGCTTGCTGAGACTTAGCAGGAAGTCCAGGTTGTGTTGTCTCAAAAGGTTCAACCTTAGCCTCCACTTCTTGAGAGACCTGACTTGGTGGGAGTGTAAGTCAACAAGTTCTCATCTTTTGATCTTCTGCTTGATCACCCTAATATGCTAATCCATAATAGATAAAGACATAGGGCCAAGTCTCCTTCCAAAGAATCCATATAGCTTCAAGAAGACTTCTATCTTTGAGCACTTGAAGTTCATTGAGATACTCAAATTTAATGTACTCAAAGGACAAGGGAAGAAGTGTAGCTACCTGGTAGAGACATGTGGCACTCAAGTAGTTGATCATGTTTTGTCTATCTGTTTCTTTATCTATTTGAGGTTCTTGTGGAGCCACAGTCTCCTACGTAGGACTTTCCTGAATTGGAGAGAGAGTAGGAATATGTTTGTAGAGTCTTTTCAGCCTCCTTTCTTCCTTGATTTGAAGGAGCAAACTTGCATCCTCTGCTTCCTTCTTCTCTCTTGACATTTCCATATCAGCCAGTTCATTCAATTCTTCTAAATGGTGGATATGATGTCATCAATATCAAAGTTCCTCGTTTATAAATAAGTAATCCTGACTGCCCTTAACTCATTATTTTGAGTATTTGGTCTGGGGGCAGCCCTGATTGTAGCTTCCATGAAGCCAGCAAACCCAACAGAGGAACTTTCTCCCTTTAGCTTCCTCTTCCTCTCTCTCTCTCTCTCTCTCTCTCTTCCTTAATCTCCTCAGGAGTTAGAACCATTTTTCCTTTGTCCCCAATAGACCTTTATGACTTAGGGTGGAGAGAGCTTTGGCTTTCATTACTTGGAGTAGCATCCATGCTCTAGCTAGAGAGAGGTTGAGATACACCTTCACCAGCAGGTGTCTCATCAAGGTAATGGATTACTAAAGTAGTTTTTGGTGTAACAGGGTTCTCAGGCTCTATCACTGGGCCTTCAGCCAAGGTTTTCCCTTTGAATCTAATCTCAGTGTCTGCCTCAACATCCAATTAACCAATGACATTACCTGATTGTCTTTATCTCCTTTTGAAGCTAAACTCTTAAGTAATCCTATCTTAAATTCTTTGAGCCAGCTTGGCAGCTTGTCTAGTCTGGCTTCGATTGACAAGTGGCATGTTGATAAGGTCAATACCTTCATAGTAGTTCAAGGTCTAAAAAATGAAAACCTCTTACTGCCCTTGAACTCTTTGAAGAATAAGGGCTCTTCTGTCAGCATCATATCTCCACCCAATTATGTAGTTCGAAGTTCCTTAAGATGGAGATGACATAGCCCTTGGAATACCTTCCTCAAAGAGACTCTGAACGAGAGAGTCTAAAAAGTCCACATTAATGTGAACTCGAGGAAGTTGCTGAGTATAGACAATTGTAAGTGAGGATGGTGAATCCTCAATGTCTATACCCTGTAAATAACTCCTAGGTTCTGTGATTGTTATGACTTTCTCCCCTTTTTGGTAGCATCATCCTCTTGTATAAGTGAGCTAAGAGTTAGGTCAATCATTTCCATAGGTTCTTGTGTTCCTGGATGAGCTCTTCTTAAAGGTCTCCTGGCTAGTTTTTCCTTTACACAAGATATCTCAAGTTACTGATCATTGACCCTATTTTGTAAGGTAGTCACATGAGATTTCAAGTGACTAACCTTAGATACTAAATAGGTGCATGCTTTTCATAGTTTTTACACCTTTAGTCTCATATTCCCATCTTCTTCCTCAAAAGATTCATTGCGGGATGAGATAATTAGATCAAAGTCCTCAGTCTCACCACTAGCATCATATCCTTGGTTGTTGGTTTTCCTCTGCTCACTAACAACTTCAGATGGAGTGTTAGTGAGCTGAGTTGCTATGGTTAAGGTCTTAATGATGTAATTACTTGCAGAAGTGAGAGTCTCTTCCATATGGACCTCCTAAACAGGGTCAGGAAGATCCACCTTAGTGGTAGATGGATGATATGGTCTAGACAAGAGAGAGGCAGGAGCACTCATCTCTTTTTAAGTGGGGGAGGAGTAGAGATACTCATGGTACTCACTGAATCCCAAGTCTTCATCATCATAGAAGTCAAGGCTAGGAATTGGTTATGTTGGGTCAAGAAGAAGGCTGGTGCAACCAAAACCAATTCACTTAGACAATTTTGGTACTACACAAGGGCGTCCGAAGCTTAGCATGGAACTTGCGAAGGTTGTAGAGTTCTTCTAAAGACAAAGTGAAAGATCAACTTCAAAAGACAGAACTCTACTTCTGAAGTCAAGAGCATGCTTCCGTAGATCAAGTCTTAAGAGAACAATCAGAAGACTACTTCCGAAGTATAAAGAAAAGAAGAAGTCTCCAAGCCTTGGAAGAAGCAGTCTCTTCCGAAGTATAAGTGGCTTCGGAAGTACTTGTTCTTCCGAAGCTACTTAACCTTCGGAAGACACTACTATGAACCAGTGGACACAAGTATGGTCTCTAACACTCTGCTGCAGACCTCTGATACTGCATGGCTTCTTCCTAAAGAGCCATGTAGTTGACCATACTTTATTCCACTGTTCATATTTTATGATAGTACAAGTTACCAACTTTAGTTGGTGACAAAAGGTAAGTCAGGGACATGTCCTGACTACCATATCTCAGATAAGACTTTATCTGAGATACCTTAAACTATAGTCTTGTAGTATAGGCTTTAGCTATAG
>BJCM01233403.1:0-19063 GCA_018326385.1 Flaveria bidentis
ACATATGAGCCTAAAACATCAGATTTCAGTTCCCAATCACCCTCCATCATGTTCTAAGCTTAAGTCTTAGCTTCTAAGCCTTAGAAACACCATCATACATCATCAAGCATGAACATAGTCACAAATCATATCATAACATCAACATGCACACAATCAAGCATACTGGTCCGAAACCCAGTTTGATGAAAACGTACATTCATGCATTTCCAGCCGCAAAATAAGTTAAAACGTGTAAAAAGAGGGGTTCTAGAACTCACCTTTGCAGGTCTTGAGTATGGCCTCTTTCAAACTCGTTTGCAAATTGAATTCAACCGCTTAGAAACCCACTAAAACATATCCGAACACATACAAGCACACATAAGCATAAACCCGAGGATAAAACTAGTCAAGAACATTATAAAACCACGAATTCTTACCTTGAATTCGAATTTTGTCTTGTTCTTCCTTCAAAACCGAGAGTTCTCGCTCTGTTCCCTTCTTTCTCTAAAATATCCGAGAATTGGTGATGTGTGTGACATATGGGCGGCCATACCACCTTTTACACCTACTTTTCAAACATTTTGTCCTTTTGGACACTTTTTACCCCTAGACTTGGGTTTTATTTCTTTTCCTCCTTTTTCTTCACTTTATTCTTCTTTCTTGTCTTTAAGAAATATCCGGGTGTTACATCAATCTGTATGCTTATACAGATAGTGATTATGGTGGTTGCAACATAACTGCAAAGTCTACATATGGGGGATGTCAGTTTCTTGGTGGAAGGTTTGTCTCATGGCAATGCAAGAAATAATCCTGTGTCTTTGCATCAACTGCTATAGCTGAATACATTGCTGCTGCAAGCTGCTGTGCTCAAGTGTTTTGGATTCACAATCAGATGCTTGACTATGGATTAAACTTCAAGGAGACTCCCATTCATATAGACAACAAAAGTGATATCTCTATCACAAAGAATCCTGTGTAGCACTCACGGACAAAACACATCAATATCAGGTATCATTTAATTAGATATAACTTTGAAAAGGGATTAATTAAACTAGTCAAAGTTAACACAAATGAACAATATGCTGATATGTTTACAAAAGCCTTTGATGAACAAAGATTTAAGTATCTTATATCAACTATTGGAATGATTAACTTTGAGTAGGTTTTTTCTTAAAACTAATTCTTATTATTTCTTAAAAACTGTGTGTCCTAAGTTGTTTAGTTTATCACCTTCATAAGTTCTTGTTTTCTTTGGATGAAAATCTTTTGAAGTCTTTCCTTAGAATTTTGGAAAAAATTTGATCCTTCGGAAGATATGTTTTTACCTTCGAAAGAAACTTATGCCTTCGAAACAAATAACTGCCTAAGTCATTTTCCTTCAGAAGAATTTTCTGAAATATCTTTGAAGCTTAAACCCTTTCTTAGGCACTTATATGTTTTCAAGGACAAATTTCTTCTAAAGCAAATTAACTCTCAGAAGCTTTGTTCTTTTGAACAAAACATCCAAGTTTTAATTCTCTTCCGAAGCAAAATTTTTCAACACTCTTAGGAAATTCTTCTGAAGTCATTTTGGCTTCGGAAGCTTTTTCATTAAAACTTTCGAAGACAATTTACCTTCGGAAGTTTTTTAATTTCCAAGAAAACTACTTTTTGAGCAAAAATCAAACTAGTTTTTCAGAGGTGGGTTTGACATCCGGATTTCAAAGTTTATCCTCTTTCATTAACTTTGTCTTAAAACCTTTTTCACATATAAACCCAATGCTTCCCCCTTTTTCTATCATCTTCATCTTTCCTCCAAACCTAAATCCAAAATTTCTCTCTGAAACTGCCTTCGTTCATACTTCCTTCATCCTTAAGCTTTCTCACAATGACCAACCTTAACCGACAAATGAGCTAGATTTGTCCATGCAGTTACATAGGAAACAAAACCAAGTTGCTCTGTTACACTCTAAGAAAGATCCATATTTCTCAGAGGTTTGCAATTTCTTAGCTCTATCAAACTACTTCACCTCCCTTACCATTGATCCTACTTTTTATGAGGATCATCTGCTTGAATTTTGGAAGACCTGCTAAGAGGTCGTTCTAGATGGGGAGAAGGCATTGTCTGCCACAGTGCAGGGGAGAACAATCTTCATCACCCCGGCCATCATCAACAATCATCTTCAGCTGGATGATGAAGAAGGTGAGGTGTTCTTCCCCAAAGAAGTTGTTAACCACTCCTTTGAGTAGATGGGCTATGAGGGTGATTTCTCTGTAAAGACCTTCAGGAAAGGGAAGGTCTCATCCCAGTGGAAATACCTGCTACATGTGGTTATCACAGCTTGTCCAACAAGAATGGAGGGTGGGACCAGATTCCTGAAGATTTCTCATTCATAGTGCATGGGATGGTTCAGGGAGTCAAGTTTAGGTACTCTTAATTTGTTTATACAAATCTGCTTGCAAACTTGGACTCCTTAGAATACTACATGTTTCACAGATATGTTCAATACATTCTTAACTGTGAACCGGGCTCACAGTTAAGGGAAACATGTAATATTCTTAAATTGGGACAGATGAAGCCTGACATCTTTAAAATCTTGAGGAAGCCAACTGTTGGCTTCTCTGGGTTAGAAACAACCTTTGTCCTAAAGATGTTAGAGGTCTTTGCTCAAGGTGACAACCTAGTAGCACCAGCTAGTGTTGAACCCACACCTATATCTCAATCACCACAACAGCCACAAATCACCCTCACCTACCAAAGAAAACTCAAACAAACCCCTTCTCAGACTATCTAGTCTGTGCAGGCCCCCATATGGTCATTCATACAGGAGGAAGTGGATACAAGAGCTCCCACTTCTCCTAAGGTGCAAACCACTCCCATTACTTCTATGATCAGTGCTAAGGTTCCTCATGCTCAGCCTGATAAGCTCACAAGCCCAAATGCATTAAGCCTTCACCATGAGTCTCAACACTCAAGTGATCAACCTTTAGGGGACAGTTACTATCCCCAGCCTTTGGACTTAAACCAACCCATTCCTAACCTTGACTTCAATACTGATGAAGACTTAGGTTTCAGTGAGTACCATGACTCTTTCTTCTTTTCCACTTCTCAAAGAGAGATTAGTGCTCTTGAGTCTCCTATGTCTAGCCTATATCAGTCACCCATCACTGAGGTGGATACTTCTAAACCTGTTCAGGATATCCATGAAGAGGCTCTCACTTTTGCAAGTGATTACATCATCCAGACCTCAACCATGGCAACTCAGTCCATTGACACCTCATCTGAGGTTGTCAGTGAGCAGAGGAAATCCAGCAGCCAATAACCCGAAGCTAGTGGTGAGAGAGAGGACTTTGTTCCAATCATCTCATCCCCCAATGATTCTTCTGATGAATATGAGGGGAATTTGAGACTAAAGGTGCAAAAACTATCACAAACATACACCTATTTAGTCTCCAAGGTCAGTCATCTTGAATCTCAGGTGACTACCTTGCAAAACAAGGTCAACGATCAGCAACTTGAGATTTCTTATCTCAGGGAACAACTAGCTGGAAAACCTTTAAGATGAGCTCAACCAGGAACACAAGGGCCTGTGAGTGTGATTGACCTAACTCCTAGATCACTTATGCAAGAGGGTGATGCTACCAAAAAGGAGGAGAAAGTCATTACAGTTAGAGAACTTGGGAGTTCTTCAGGGAGTATGGAGATTGAGGACTCACCATCCTCACTTGCAATTGTGCATACTCAACAACTTCCTCAAGTTCACATTGATGTGGACTCCATAGACTCCTACATTTAGAGTTTTTTGAAGAAGAAATACTAAGGGCAATGTCATCTCTACCAACTTCAAATCACATTATTGGGTGGATGTATGATGAAAACAGAAGAGCCCTTATCATTCAAAGAGTTCAAGGGCAGCAAGAAGTCTTTCAATTTTCATACCTTGAACTTCTATGAAAGTCTTGATCTTGTCAGCATGCCACTTGTCAACCAAAGCCAATCAAGACAAGTTGACAAGCTGGCTCAAAGAATTCAAGACAGAATCACTGCAGAGTTCAGCTTCGGAAGGAGACTAAGGCAATCATGCAATGTCATTGATCAACTGGATGTTGAGGCAGACCCTAAGATTAGCTTCATAGGGGAAACCTTGACTGAAGGCCCAGTGTTAGAACTTGAGAGCTCTGTCTCACCATCAACTGCTGCAGAGATTCATTCCCTTTATGAGACACCTGCTGGTGAAGGTGCATCTTAACCTCTCTCTGGCCAGAGCTTGGAAGCTACACTAAGCAATGAAGGCTAAAGCTCTCTCCACCCTGAGTCAGAAAGGTCTGTATGTGACAAAGGGAAAAGAAAAATGACTTCTGAGGAGATTGAGGAGAAGAAGAGAGAGAGAGGAAAAGGAGGCAAAGGGGAGAAGGTTCCTCTACTAGGTCTGCAAGACTCATAGAATCTGGTATGAGGGCTTCCCCTAGGCCAAACACTCAGAATAATGAGTTGAGGGTAGTCAGGATCAACTACTTGCAGACAAGGAACTATGACATAGATAATATCATCTCCCTCCCTTTAGATGAGTTAAATGAATTGTCTGACAAGGAATTGTCATAGGAAAGAAAGGAGGCAGAGGAAGCAAAGATACTTTTTCAGATCAAAGAAGAAAGAAGAAAGAAAAGACTATACAAGCATGTGCCTACTCTCTCCCCAGTTCAAGAAAGTCCTGTGTAAGAGGATGTGGTGCCATAAGAACCTCAGGTAGACAAAGAAATGGATAGGATCAACATGATCAACTACCTGAGTGCCACAGGCCTCTATCAGGCTGCTGCACTTCTTCCCTTACCCTTTGACTATATTGAGTTTGAGTACCTCAAAAAATGTGAACTTGAGATAGTCAAATAGAGAAAGATCACCAAAAGGAAGTTAAGAGAAGAGGCTGTAAAGTCAAGAGCCATCATCCAGAAAAGCATGAAGAAGTTTGCTAATAGGCAGAGGATGATGAGCTTCTTGAAGCTGTATGGATTTTCCGGAAGGAGACGTGGTCCTATGTCTTTGTCCACCATGGATGTGCACATCAGAGTGATCAAGCAGAATATTCAATGAGGTGAACTTGTTGACTTACACTCCCCACCAAGTTAGGTCCCTTAGGAAGTAGAGATTAATGTTAAACCATTTGAGACAACACAACATGAATCTCCTACTGAGCCTCAACAAGCTTCTACTTCTAATCCATAGCAGGGTTTTGTCCCCTCTCAATCTGACCTTATGAGAGAGGAAAACCCAACTGAGAAAGACAAATAAGATCAATCAGGTGCTATAGGCCAGTCTTCTCAATTAAAAGGTTTAAAGAGGAGAAAAATAATGGCTTCCAAACCAAAGAAGAAGAAGAAAGATGCATCCATCTCCAAACCTCCGGATGAGTCAAAACATCTAGAGGATGCTCCACCAACTCCAATTCAAATAGCTCCCCTAGCATCAGGAAGACCCATCTTGTCCTCGACATACACTACAAATCCGAAAAGATGGCATGTCATTAGAGATCAGGGTATTGAAAATGTTTACACATGGCAGGATATATTTACTCTGCCTCTGCATGATCTCTTTGATATGAGAAGACACTTTGATAGTTTGAGTGATCCTGATCATCTCATGAAGAAAGGGATGGTCATTATCCCGATGAGGACTGTTAATATCTAAAGTCTTCAAGTGTTTTGGTAGCATCAACCTAGGGGGAGTTTGTAAGGATTAAATATAAAGGATGATGCAACCCAAACACCTAAAGTCTCTCCTCCATGCATGCACAAGTGTACTGAAGTAGAATACTTCAGAAGTTTTACACCAGCATTAGAAAATACACTAAGTGTGAAATCTTCCGAACCAATACCAATATCTTCCAAAGCCAAAGATGAAGTCTTCTGAAGCTTCAAACACAAAGTCTTCCGAAGCCAACACTTGAAAAGACAGATTTCTTCCAAAGACTTTTGAACACATGCTTTATCTAATGTACTTCTCATAAAGTTGGACCTCTTTTCGCTGCAACTCTGTAAAGTCACCAACTTTCATAAGTTGGTGAAAAGGTCTATGCTTTTGGTAACTATACATTAAGGTCTTGAGTCTATAACTTTCTACTTTATGTGCTTTATCCTTTTTGTAATATATTAGAATATGAGCTATGACATGTCATAGTCACTATTCAAAAGGCAATCTGCCTTTTGACTCTACGATTGATTTTGTTTGTTGTCTAGTCAATTGTATCCAGCTGGCCTTTAAAGTATGACTGGCTGTAGGATGTAGTATATGTATCTCAAGTACTTGTAACTTTTTGATATGCTTTGTAACATTTGTAATAGACCTTGAGAAAGCAATATACTGCAATCTTGAAAACCAACTCCTTGTGTGTTTTGTTATCTTGTTCTGTCTCATATCTGCTTGTGTTTTTAGTATCATTACAAAAGGTTAACCAGTTCCTTATTTGTATTGTTAAGTGTTCTAGCAACTCTTCTCATTGTGTTGTTGTGTTGTAAGTGCATACCCTTCACCGGTCCTGTAGTAATGATCAGCAACAATCAAGCAATACTTTGATCCATATCATTATCAATATTTGAAACAATGTACATAACCTAACTAACATCCATATGCAAAACTAAGCTCATTGCACTGCAAATTTATTGCAGTAAACTGAAGCATTTGCATGAACCAAGCTGATGATTAGCAACAATCAACCAACCAACCAACGCACCAACCACATACAGATCCCTATTCACATTTAGGGGCCTTGTCATAAGAGCAGAAGAAGGACACGTAACAAAAATACCTGATGTTGTAATCCAAAAGCCGCCAAAGAAAAAAGAAAACCAAACAAAGGAAATCGAAGCCGGCAATTCGAAAGAACACGTCATCAAATCAAGTAGTGAGTACAATATGTGTAACATACTAAAAACAAAAAAAAAAACAGAATAAAGAAAAAAACCTTACCACTTTAGAACCCGAGTTTACTAATTGTAAACCCACTCATCATACCGTTCCCCAAGAAGAAACATTGTGACGACCCTAAAATTCAAGGATAGACAATTTAATACTAAGAATTTATATAAAGTTAATCCTAAATATATATACACATATATTAAAAGAGTCCTAAGATAACTTTGTGTGATAAACTTTTATCTATATACGTTAGTATATATAAATATGTGTATATGTTCCATAATCTTGCATGTAGTTATGATCATTTACGAATGCATGTATGTATACTTTTGTGATTTTTGGTATGAAATATTAAGGATACCAAATTATAAGATTACGTGATTAGTTATTAGATCTATTGTTATATTTCCATTTAAGGTATATTAAACTAAGATTACAACTTAATCAAACAATAACCAAATAAAATAACTTTTGAAAGACATACATGAAGAACCTAAACCAAACTAATCTTTGATGTTTAAAATACTAAAACACACTTAGCCATAGTAATCGGGTTATTAGGACAATAACTAACCTAGATTAGTAACAAATTAACTAACTAAACTATACTTAACCACTAAGAATGTCATTAACACCATTGAATGGCACCTAGCATTGCCATGACACTAATCACCCTTAGAGCTTGTCGCCTAGCCACCTATCATCTTTCTAATTATGACACTTGTCACCCTTTAGAACTTGACACCTCACTACTTTAAGTTATAAGTAATAATGAAGATCATGATTATCTTCCTAACTCTCGGCCGATGGAACCTCACTACCACAACCGTAACCACCACAAACCACCTCCTCCGCAACCATCACTCTTGGTTCCAACCTCCTCTCCCGCTCTCGGTTCTCAATCCATCACCACCCTCGTACTTTTGGTTTTCACCTAATCACCATCTCTTGATCACTAACAACCTCAAGAACAACATGGGCCAAGTTACTTTCCCAAGCTTATGATCAATCTTTAAACAAGAACCCCAAGCGGATCATCAAGAGTCTAACCAAGCAATTTCCTTAAGTTTTCATTCATCCAACAAGGTATGATCCTCAAATCCATAACAAACAAATTATATATGTGTTTAACTAACACATATGATTAACCCTTTTAGTTATATCATCAAGGTTCTTTGCAAAATCCCATAAACACATGATTTTTATCAAAAATTAGTATGAAAGGGTTCAAAATAGAAAGTTTGAAGGTTTTATGAGAATCAAGGATTTAATACAAACATAAAAGGGTTAAAACATGGATTTTCTTGATGAATCGGATTAAATATTTAAATTAATGTAATTATGGGAATAAAATTAGAAACTTATTAAAAAATATTAGAAATAGCATTCTGTAAATTTTGGTGTAATAATAATAAGTAGATTAATTTCTATAAATTATTCAAAATAATAAAACGAAATTATTATATGGAAGAACCGAACCTGGTAAAGAGCTGAAAATTTTATATGATGATCCCTATGTCTTATAGGACTTATAAAAGAAATTTCATGATTTAACTAATAGTTATGCCCAAGATACATATTTTAGAAGATTTTGTAATTCAAAAATCAGGAACTATATTTAAACAATAAAATAAATCATGAAATTTTTACACATAATTTTATATCTTGATTTGGATAGTCCGAATCAAGTTGGGGATTTATAGAGATGTTTTGTTATTTTTACTAATTATTGTCAAAATGGTAAAAATCATAAAAAAGTTCTGTCATGAAATAATTTCCCAGAAATTTATGAGATAAAAATAATTTTAAAATATACGTTCTGATAAATTTTGGTGAGTTTTAAGAACCCGTAGTTATGTTTTCTATTTTATTCAATTATTTTAAAAATTCCAAAAAATAATCTGTAACTAGTTGATCCATGAAACTTTGACATGTTAAGATAGATTTTTATATGCTTCTGCTGAAAAAATTTTGTGATATATGGATAACTATAACTTGTGTTCTGATTTTTGTAATCTGAGGTGCTGAAGATTTAAAAAAAAGATATTTATCTCTAATCTATAAATATTTTTATAGGTTACTTGCTGAAATAAGAGGTGAGACTCATAGCCCCATTTTCTATTTATAAAGTTTTTGGAGGGAAAAACATACTGTTTTTGAGATTGATGCATATGTATAAGATTATTATGTTTTACTGTCATTATGATACAACCATTAATTCGGATGTGGAATCGTTTGATAATATAGGCAGCGTTAGTTAGGGAAATATTTAATGCACCAACAGGATGAATGTTGTGATGCTATATTATCTGATTTTTGTGAATTATGTTATTATAGTTATGAATCACCCGACTTATAAGTAGGTTTGGTTGTACATTTATCTATGTTGCATCAAAAATATTTTGTTTAAAGTTAAACCTATCATCTCACCAACTTTATATTAACTATTTTGAGTATGTTTTTTCAAGTAAGTAACATGTTTAACAACATTATGTTCTCTTTTGATGTTTATAATGGATGGGAGAGAAATTATGGGAAAAGTTTGTGTAAACTTAACTGTTAATATGTACGATCTTAGCTTATCGGTGGACGCTCATTTTTATCGTTACTAAAGATGTAGCAGTTAGTTTAATATGTTTTATAATAGGGTTATATTTGATTCTATTGTTAATGTAACCCTAACCTTTATTAATTAATATTATGTCAAGATGTTTAGACTAAAAAAAATATGTGATGATTCCCTTGTATTTGTTTAATCAATATGTTCTGAACAAACAAGTCACACCCAAACATTTTACGCTTCCTCCGAGATGTGACAAATACTATTTATTTATCATGTCTAATAATAATAGAGTAATTTTAAAAAAAGGGTTAATTAGTCTAAAGATTTGATGTGAAGACTCGGTTAATTTATAATAAATAAACTTAGCACGGTAGAAAAATATAAAAAAAGCTTTGGTAATAGTATTGATCGGGAATTCATAAATTGACATGAAGACACCCAAAAAGAAAACAAGTAAAAACACCAAATTGAAGTTCTATAGGGCGTTTAAATTTATATATACCCAACTAGAGGTGAGCAAAAAAACCAGTTCGAGAATCGGTTTGGCCGGAAAACCCGAAACCGGTTTGAGGCCCAAACAAGTTCAGACCCGACCCAGTCAACCAGTTCATCCCCGGTTTTCCATTTTCGTTTCTGAAACCGGTTTTTGAACCGACCCGGTTCCAACCCGGTCCTCAAACTGGTTTTAAACCCGGTTTCAACCCGGTTACCGTTGAAAAAAAATCCAAATTTCTCAAAAAAATAATTATTTTGTTCTAAACCATGTTTCAACCCGGTTTGGGTCAAACCGGTTTGGGCCCGAACCGATTTGGGCCCGAACCGGTTTTCGAACCAACCCAAGCCGGTTTGATAGGGTTGGGAATTATGGGTTTGGAACCGGTTCCAACCTGAACCAGTTTAGGGCCAACCCGGTTTTGACCAAGTTTGACCAAACCGGTTTCGGTTTCCAACCCAAACCGGTTTGGGCCCAAAACCCGGTTTGTACACCTCTATACCCAACACATAAGAATCCTCCTGCCACGTCTCTATATGAGCACCAAGGCTAGCTTGTACGTATCCGGGCGTGTATACTGTAATGTGTCTAGTAGATCTTTATGATCATAATACTTCCAAGAAATTTGTTCTAAGAGTTGTGATAAAGTAAGTGACATACAAAACTTGGAGTGAAATTTATGGTTATATACTATGTATAATCGTTTTCCATTGTAAAGAATAATTTTTTGTGATTTTAAATGATGAAACGAGTCACTTGAACCATTTAATTAGCAATAAAATTTTTATAATTATGTTGGATATAAATTAATATTATTCCATGCTTATACACATCAACTCTAGTAAATTATGAATATTCATATAATCATATGTAAAAAATGATCATATTTTTTCCGACTCTTCTATATAAATGAACCGAACTTAAGCTTACATTATGAGCTTGTTAAGATAAACAAGCCTGAGCTCTTTCTTCGTAATCAAAATTTAGGAAAAAAACCTCAAAGTATAGAATCTAAATCAAAATAAAGAGAAACATAAGATTTTGAAAGAACTAAGAATTTTTTTTAAAAAACACACTAAAATATAAAAATTTAAAAAAAATGAAAAGAGCGGTTAAAATAGTTAAAAATATATGATAAATCTCTTACATAACTATATAGAATTTTGATTAAAAAATCAATTATAAAAGAAACTAATAGGTTGGAAAAAGATGAGGTTACCGATCTTAGTTTTTAAGTGTTAGTATAATCCGTGTTTTAGGTTGTTAGATTGGGGTTTAATGTATATATTGCAATTGATCTTCAAAGAAATCGTATTTATGACGTGCAACTAGGAGAGTAATTAAGTTACCATTGATAGGTTCTTCCTATCCTTGAGTTTGAATTCGAGATTCTTAGGTGGCTCCCACTTGACTTACCGTTTTGTTCATCCGATTAGAATTTGTATCATCTCAATAAGAAAAATGACATATGGCGACGATTGATGTGGTTGCTATAGACCCCAAATGACGTCAGTAAAGGTTATGGCGATAAGATGTAATCGGGATAAAGTTAATCGCCTCCATTAGTAACAATAGGTGGAAAGTGTTTCCAACATAGAATTCGTTGCTATTGACCATTCTATCGTGAAGGCTCGTAGCAAATTTTTAAAAGCTAAAAAGATCTCTATTTAAACAATTTTAATTTAACGGTGACGACTCTACATGTCGTCGCACTAGTTTTATTAAAAGTTTTGTACGTACATGTCTTTCATGTCAAATCTTGCTTTTAACATGTTTTTAGTAGACGTTATGATTTTTCCATCATTTCCTGCAATAAGCATATCATCTACA
Source organism: Flaveria bidentis (assembly GCA_018326385.1). Classification (NCBI taxonomy): domain Eukaryota; kingdom Viridiplantae; phylum Streptophyta; class Magnoliopsida; order Asterales; family Asteraceae; genus Flaveria; species Flaveria bidentis. Next base: position 11,758 of record BJCM01233403.1, read on the forward strand.
TATAAACACAGAATGACATATCCTTCTGATGTGTCCTTCACATATACGCACTTGTCACATTCGTTGATTTTGAACCCAACATCAAGCATGACATGATCAAACTTTTGATGCCATTGTTTTGGAGCTTGTTTCAACCCATACAGGGATTTTACAAGTTAACATACTTTCTTTTCTTGCCCAGTGGCTATAAAGCCTTCAGGTTGTTCCATGTAAATCTCTTCCTCTAGATCTTCATTCAAGAAAGCTGTTTTCACATCCATTTGGTGAACTTTCAAATTTCTAATGGCGGCAATGGCAAGTACCAACCTGATGGAAGTTATTCGAGTAACTGGCAAATATGTATCAAAGTAATCTAAACCTTCTTGTTGTTTATATCCTTTGATCAACAATCTTGCCTTGTACTTATCAATAGTGCCATCTGGTTTCCTCTTCTTCTTCAAGATCCATCGATATCCTAGTGTTTTACATCCTTGAGGAAGATCCACTAGTTCCCAAGTATGATTTTGTAAGATAGAATCTATCTCACATTTGATGGCCTCTCTCCTTTGAGGTCCTTTTGAGGAACTTACCGCTTGTTAGTAAGTTTGAGGTTCTTCTTCAACCATGTAAGTAAGAAAGTCAGGACCAAAAGACTTTTCTGTCCTTTGCCTTTTACTTCTTCGTATTTCAACTTCTTCAGTCTTAGATTGTACTTGAGGTTCATCATTTGCAACATTATCATTCGGACCAATTTCCTCGACAGATGTTGATGAACCCTGTTCTTCCTTTCCCAAGCATGGGAATATATGTTAGTACCATGATGCATTCTTTGATTCTAATATAGTACCCTTACATATTCCAGGGTTCTTAGAATCATGCACAAGAAAGTGAAGTGCACCACTATGACGAGTGTATCCTATAAATACACAATACACAGTTTTGGGTCCTATTATTAGCCGCTTCAGTGGTGTCACCACCACTTTAGCTAAACACCCCCACACTCGAAAGTATTTATATGATGGTTTGATTCTCGTCCATAACTCATATGGTGTTACATCTTTTTTCTTAGTAGGTATTATGTTTAATACATAATTTGCTGATAAAATTCCATCCCCCCACATGTCTTGGCTTATCCTGGAGCTTATCAACATGGCATTCATCATTTCCTTTAAAGTGCGGTTTTTACGCTCTGCCATACCATTTGATTGCGGGGAGTATGGAGCTGTTAGCTCAAGTATGATACCGCTTTTCGCACACACATCAGTAAAAGGTGAAACATATTCACCACCATGGTCATTTCTTACGATTTTGATTTTCCGGTTGAGTTGATTTTCAGCTTCGGCTTTGAACAAGATAAACTTTTCGATAGCCTCGTCCTTAGTTTTGAGTAAGTACACCTGACAATATTTTGTACTATCATCAATAAACGTTATGAAATACTTGTTCCCATTACGAGTGAGAATCACTTTTAATTCGCTCAACCTTTTTGAATGAAGATCTAGTTTGTTTTGCTTCAACACAAGTTTCACATTTATGGTTTGAAAGTGTTTCCCAAATGACGTCACTAAAAGTTATGGTGATGAGATGTTATCGGGATAGAGTTAATCACTTCCATTAGTAACAATAGGTGGAAAGTGTTTCCAACATATATTTCGTTGCTATATACCATTCTATCGTGAAGGCTCGTAGCAAATTTATAAAAGATAAAAAGATCCCTATTTAAACAATTTTAATTTAATGGTAACGACTCTACATGTCGTCGCACTAGTTTTATTAAAAGTTTTGTACGTACATGAGTTCCATAGCAAATAAGGATTTGTTATATGATTCTTTTTGTTTGAAAAGTGTTACCAATTAATCTATGCTTGAGAGTTTCATATATTGTACTTTAAATAATAATCGTGAATGTGCATCGGACCTTCTTCGACATCATACAAGATTTGACTTTAAAAAACAAGATAAGCTAGCGTAGGTGATAAACTTTCGCTTAAGGACTCTATTCACATTTTGTGGATTCTCTACGACTTATGAAATTCAAAGATAGTGAGAATATATAGGCTAGAAAATATGAAGAGCAAACAAGATGCTTACCGACTAAACTAACTTCGGCAAAAAGAAGTGAAATGGTCTTACGAAATGACATGATAGAAAAAATCTCTTGGACTAGTTTCTTGTGTTAGAAATAGTAAACAAAGAAATGAAATAAAATGAAACAAAACATAAGAACCGCACTTGTGTTTGACACAATTCCCTTAAACAGATTCGTCGTCTGTTCCCAGGGTACACCGGTTCAGAGCAGCGTATTTCCGGACATCGCATTTGCCTGAAATGTAGGCAGAAGTTGTCGAAACGGAGTTGGTAAGTCGTTGGTGTGAGTTCGTAGGTGTATCTCTTCTGTAAAATTTATTGGTATATAAACACACAAAGAAAAGAATCGTAACCGAATAGAATTAATTACGCAAAACCGTTTACTGTAATCATTCGACAATAATGACCATCATTAGTTACGGTTTCGATTTAATTATCATCACTAATGAAACGGTTTCCTTATAATTATCATTATTAGCAAAACGTTTTTTTTGTAATAATGATTAACAACGGTTTATTCCATAAATTTTATAAACGGTTTCAAAAAAGGACCTCTCGCGAGCCCGTGATTTCGGAGCTGCATTCGTGTCCGCATGTCGCACGGGCGATGCATTGGTTCAAGAAATTTCTAACCTAGAAACCCGTTTTGTGCACCCCCCCTGCACTCGGGTAGGTGCTGGAATAAAACACAACATAACAATTTAACAAGCCTTGGAGACTTGTATATATAAACCAAATAAAACTTTGTCGCCACACCAATGTGGGACAAAACCCATTTCACTCATTTCTATTAAAACTCATTTAAGATTAAGTGATTTCGACATCTCATTCAATCCTCACACCAACAATCCCCCACATGAATGGAGGTCGAACTCAAAAACATCAACATTCTAGTTAAACTTCAATAATTGAATCTTGCATACAATAGGTAAGTGTTACCCTTTGAACCTTTGCTTATGAAAATGCACGTAGTCTACTAGCTCTGAGTAGACAGTGATGTCTTTGAACTCGTCTACTGTTTGTATAGGCAATAATACGTTTCACACAAGACTCTCCCTGACAATGTTAAGTCCTTATAGTTATGTTCTTTATGGTCATGAACCTGTGCCTGGTTTTGCAAGAGCCATTAAGTATTGTGCCTAATTAATACCCTTCGAAGCAACCCCACTTCTCTCTCACATAGGTGATTCACCATGTATGGTATCATTAGTCGAATCATTAAATGCCTTAGGCTTAGCCTCGTATTTATCACTTTTAGGAATGTACTAGGAAGTCTAGTAAACCTTTTAATAAACTGCCTTTTAAACAGGTAGGGTCACCCCCCCCCATAGTGACCTCACTAATTTATACAACTAGATTTTCCTATTGAACTCAATTCTTGGGATCTCCAATCTATTGAGTTAGGTTTCCTTCATATGAATTTTAATTTTAAAGGGCTTCAGTCCCATTCCCATTGACGACTTCTGAACTAACTCTCTACTTAGGCCTTTTGTAAGTGGATCCGCGATATTATCCTTTGACTTCACATAGTCAACGGTGATAATTCCTGCAGATATTAGTTGTTGTGATGTATTATGTCTACGTCTAATATGTCTATTCTTACCATTATACATTGTGCTATGAGCTCTACCAATTACCGATTGGCTATCACAATGTATACAAATGGTCGATGCCGGCTTAGACCATCTTGGTATATCCTCAGTAAATTGACGTAGTCATTCTGCCTCTTCACTCGCTTTATCTAAAGCGATGAATTCTGATTCCGACATGGATCTAGCAATAATTGTTTGTTTCAACGATTTCCACGATATAGCTGCACCTCCAAGTGTGAATACATACCCACTTGTTGCTCTAGAATCATTCGTGTCAGATATCCAATTTGCATCACAGTGTCCTTCGATAACTGTTGGATATCTATTATAATGCATCTCGTATTCTCGAGTGTATCTTAAGTACCGAAGCAACCGAGTTATACATTTCCAATGAATTGAAATTGGGTTACTCGTGTATCGACTTAGCTTGCTTATAGCATATGCTAGGTCTGGTCTCGTACAAGTCATAAGATACATCAAGCTACCGCTAATTCTTGAGTATTCCAACTGGTTAACAGGTTCACCTCTATTCTTAGCTAGATGTTGACTTGTGTCAATAGAAGTTCTAGCTACGTTAGAGTCATTTGCATTAAACTTTTCAAGAATTTTATCGACATAGTGGAATTGACTTAATACAAGTCCACTATGGGTTCATGTGATTTTAACTCCTAAAATCACATTTGCAAAACCCATGTTTTTCATGTCAAATCTTGCTTTTAATATGTTTTTAGTAGACGTTATGATTTTTCCATCACTTCCTACAATAAGTATATCATCTACATATAAACACAGAATGACATATTCTTCAGATGTGTCCTTCACATATACGCACTTGTCACATTCGTTGATTTTGAACCCAATATCAAGCATGACATGATCAAACTTTTGATGCCATTTTTGGAGCTTATTTTAACCCATACAGTGATTTTACAAGTTTACATACATTCTTTTCTTGCCCAATGGCTATAAAGCCTTCAGGTTGTTCCATGTAAATCTCTTCCTCTAGATCTCCATTCAAGAACGTTGTTTTCACATCCATTGGTGAACTTCCAAATTTCTAATGGTAGCAATGGCAAGTACCAACCTGATGGAAGTTATTCGAGTAACCGGCGAATATGTATCAAAGTAATCTAAACCTTCTTGTTTTTTATATCCTTTGATCGCCAATCTTGCCTTGTACTTATCAATAGTGCCATGTGGTTTCCTCTTCTTCTTGAAGATCCATTGATATCCTAGTGTTTTACATCCTTGAGGAATATCCACTAGTTCCCAAGTATGATTTTGTAAGATTGAATCTATCTCATATTTGATGGCCTCTCTCCATTGAGGTCCTTCTGAGGAACTTACCGTTTGTTGGTAAGTTTGAGGTTCTTCTTCAACCATGTAAGTAAGAAAGTCATGACCAAAAGACTTTTCTGTCCTTTGCCTTTTACTTCTTCGTATTTCAACTTCTTCAGTCTTAGATTGTACTTGAGGTTCATCATTTGCAACATTATCATTTGGACTAATTTCCTCGACTGATGTTGATGAACCCTGTTCTTCCTTTCCCAAGCATGGGAATATATGTTCAAACCATGATGCATCCTTTGATTCTAATATAGTACCCTTACATATTCCAGGGTTCTTAGAATCATGCACAAGAAAGCAAAGTGCACCACCAGGACGAGTGTATCCTATAAATACACAATCTACAGTTTTGGGTCCTATTATTAGGCGCTTCAGTGGTGTCACCATAACTTTAGCTAAACACCCCCAGACTCGTAAGTATTTATATGATGGTTTGATTCCCGTCGATAACTCATATGGTGTTACATCTTTTTTCTTAGTAGGTATCATGTTTAATACATACTTTGCTGATAAAATTCCATCCCCCATATTTCTTGGCTTATCCTGGAGCTTATGAACATGTCATTCATCATTTCTTTTAAAGTGCAGTTTTTACGCTCTACCATACGATTTGATTGCGGGGAGTATGGAGCTGTTAGCACATGTATGATACCGCTTTTCGCACACACATCAGCAAAAGGTGAAACATATTCACCACCGCGGTCACTTCTTACGATTTTGATTTTCCGGTTGAGTTGATTTTCAGCTTCGGCTTTGAACAAGATAAACTTTTCGATAGCCTCGTCCTTAGTTTGGAGTAAGTACACATGACAGTATTTTGTACTATCATTAATAACCGTTATGAAATACTTGTTCCCATTACGAGTGGGAATCGCTTTTAAATCACATATATCAGTGTGAACCATTTCAAGGGTTTTGGTGGTTCGCTCAACCGTTTTGAATGAAGATCTAGTTTGTTTTGCTTCAACACAAGTTTCACATTTATGGTTTGAAAGTGTTTCCCAAATGACGTCAGTAAAGGTTATGGCGATGAGATGTTATCAGGATAGAGTTAATCGCCTCCATTAGTAACAACAGGTGGAAAGTGTTTCCAACATATAATTCATTGCTATAGACCATTCTATCATGAAGGCTTGGAGCAAATTTTTATAAGCTAAAAAGATCCCTATTTAAACAATTTTAATTTAATGGTGACGACTCTACATGTCGTCGCACTAGTTTTATTAAAAGTTGTGTACGTACATGAGTTCCATAATAAATAAGGATTTGTTATATGATTCTTTTTGTTTGAAATGTGTTACCAATAAATCGATGCTTGAGAGTTTCATATATTGTAATTTAAATAATAATCGTGAATGTGAATTAGACCTTCTTCGACATCATACAAGATTTGACTTTAAAAAACAAGATAAGCTAGCGTAGGTGATAAACTTTCGCTTAAGGACTCTATTCAAACTTTGTGGATTCTCTACAACTTATGAAATTCAGAGATAGTGAGAATATATAGGCTAGAAAATATGAAAAGCAAACAAGATGCTTACCGACTAAACTAACTTCGGCAAAAAGATGTGAAATGGTCTTACGAAATGACATGATAGAAAAAATCTCTTGGACTACTTTCTTGTGTTAGAAATAGTAAACAAAGAAATGAAATAAAATGAAACAAAACATAAGAACTGCACTTGTGTTTGACACAATTCCCTTAAACAGATTCGTCGTCTGTTCCCAGGGTACACCGGTTTAGAGCAGCGTATTTCCGGACATCGCATTTGCTTGAAATGTAGCCGGAAGTTGTCGAAACGGAGTAGGTAAGTCGCTGGTGTGAGTTCGTAGGTGTATCTCTTCTCTGAAATGTATTGGTATATAAACACACAAAGAAAAGAATCGTAACCGATTACAATTATTTACGCAAAACCGTTTACTGTAATCATTCGACAATAATGACCTGTAAGGCCCCATCCCCGGAAACCTCACATTTGGTCAATCACAACAATTAAAACATTAAATATTTCAATTATACAAGCTTAAGCAGCGGAAATGATTTATCAAAAACCATTCATTTCATTTAAAGCACTGTTGTTAAGCAATACATCATCATTTATCTGTTTACAAAAGAATTGTTTTACTGCATTACAAAACAACAGTAACATAGAATACGAATGGATGTCAGTCTTTCCCTGCTGAGTAGCTTCGCCCTCGTGCCATCCTCAGCAATAATTATCTCCCAACTAAAAATGTATAAAAGTCAGCGTTGCTGAGTGAGCTCTAGTTTTAAAAGTAATAAAATACTTTCTATATGT
>BJCM01233416.1:0-12862 GCA_018326385.1 Flaveria bidentis
ATTTTGTTTTCTAGTAATTTGTTACGTAGATGTCGGACTCTACAACTAGACGGAATCTATGAATCACTCACTCAAAAGGGGTCACGTCTAAGGTGACCAAAATGTTTAAAATTAAAAGGATCATGTCTGAGGTGATCAAACCGTTTTAAAATTAAAAGGTCATGTCTGAGATGATCATCGGTCATAATGTTCAATATCAAAAGGTAAAAGTTTTAAGTGTTTGAAAGCGTGTAAGGTTAAACTCATAAGTATGGGCCAATCGCACGATTGGATCACAAGTATGGACCAATCGCACGATTGGACCATAAGTATGGACCAATCGCACGACTGGACCATAAGTATGAGCCAATCACACGATTGAACCATAAGTATGAACAAGCCACACGACTGGAGCATGAGTATGAGACATCCATGCGATTGGACCATAAAACTGAGCCAATCGTACAAATGAATGAAGGAGTATGAGTCAGTCGCACAACTGAAGAATGAGTATAGGTTCAGTCGCATGACTGAAGCATGCATATGGGTCCAGTCGTACAATTGAACATTAAGACAATATAAAAAGAGAGGTGAGTCGGTCGAATTATTTCCCACCCCCAAAATCGTTCAAAACCTACTCATACGTAGACACCCTGCCAAAGTTTCTTCTCACCTTGATTTCTTGCCGATTGTGATACTAACTGATCTATTGTTCATTTACAGGTAATATGGGACTGAAATCGATCAAAACGACCGGTGTAATCAAACCCTAAATGACCTAATCCCCTAAAATCAAGAAATTAGAAATACTCTTAAAATAGACCACTTAAATGACCATAATCGTAGAAATAAAGGACATTAAGTGATAGTTTGAGTTCCTACAAATCTAAAGAGACTAAACACGACGTCTAACATCAAGATTTGACCAAGATTCAGGGTCAGAGTGTCGCACCGAGCATTATCCGAATGGACACTCTGAATGAAATTCAGTCGCACGATTGAGCCAAGCGCAAGATTCATTCACATGATTGAATCATTCGGTGACTCAGTCGCACGATTGACTCAACCGCATGGCTTAACACACGACTAAGTTCAGTCGCAAGCTCAATCGCACGACTGAACTTAGCCGCATGCTCAATCGCACGACTGAACTCAGTCGTATGGTTCAATCACATGATTGAACCAGACTGATCCAAAACAGTTTAAGTTTCAACTGTCGTCTGTAATGCATAAATATAAGGTATATGTCTCTTGTGTTGCAGCAATATGGTTGATAGGTGGACTATGAGCACTAAGCACAAAATATGTGCTCACCTAGATGCCACCACCAGGAATGCTTCTGACTTTGTTGGGATTATTGCATTTCTTAGGAGATCAAGGATCTTCAAAGCCATCTCGACACCATGGACACCATGCACACCGTACAGATCCATACAACAGGCATTCTGGGAGTGCGCCAGGGTTGACCGATCAGTCGAGCCACACTGTATACGGAGCTCTATATTCGGTCAAGATATAGAGATTACTGAGGACGACTTGAGACGGGTCTTTTTGAGGATTAAGTACGCCGGTGACATAAATGTCGGTATACTTAACAAGAGTAACATGTGCCCGCAATTCAAATACTTGGCACATGTGATATTCAAGTGCATAGCCTCCTGGCGTGGAGGATTTGACGAGCTCTCTGACCAAATCCAGAATGCATATGTTGCACTAGTACTAAACCATCCGTTCAGTTTCTCCTGCATGATCTTCTCCTATTTGATCGAGAACCTTGAGGCTAAAGGCAAGGAAGGTTTCTGTATGTATCCACGTTTCTTACAACTGATTATTGACGAGAAACTTCCTTCGCTGCCAAAGGAGAGAGATGATGCAGTGGTGCTTGAGGTGATAGATGATACCACCTTAGACAGGATGAGAGTATACAGGGGGAAGCAGATGATGCCCCCTGTTAGGAGATTGTTTGGGCACCTGGCTCGAGAAGACTATATGGTGCCTGCTAGGAGGAAGTGGTGTCACGATGATAGTGATTTAGATACTAAGCCCATTATGACTACCACTGCCGATGACGATGACGACAATGATGCCCAAGATGACGGACAAGGTGGGGGAGATGCAGGTCCCAATACTTCACCACCTCATCCCAGTACTTCGTCTGCCCCAGGTGGATCTGATCAGGCTGCTATCCATCCTGATTTTATGATTGAGGAAGATGAAGAGACAGATGAGGAGCCTCTCGTACGGACGGTTGGGAGCCAGGTCGTGGCCACTAAGAGAGGGCTCAGGGCGGTTGGTGGATGCCAGTTTGAGTCTAGGGGTGACGCTACTGACGTCACAGATCCTTCTTACACCCCGGACCAGCCCAGCAGCCAAGGGGGAGCGCCTCTTGCAAAGGGCTCCAGGAAGAAGAGGATGGCCCAACCTTACAGATCTAAGAGCAAGAGGCCGAGATTCACATTGGTTACTTCTTCTGACACTACCGCCACTGTTACCACCACTACCACAACTACCACCACAACCACACCTCCTATCTCCACCCCCATAGCTACTACTACCATAACCACTCCACTGACTACTACTATCTCTCATCCCACCACCACTACCATAACCACTCCACCACATCACACACACATTCCACCACCCATATTTACCACATCCACTACCACCACCACCAGCCACCAAGCAGGTCCATCAACCCACTCTACATTCACCACCGGACCCACTCTACCCCACATTGGGTTAGAGGAGCAGCTCGCCAACCTAAACAACACTATGCTTAGACTGCTTGCAACTAATGAGCTTAGGGCTTCTCAGTTACACAAGATGATGGAAGTTAATGTTGCTCAAGCACATAAGATCAAGGAGCTTAGTGAGAAGAGCAAGCTGTATAAGAGAACTTTGAGCCGTGCCCACCATGCGCTTACAAGCCAAAATGTGCTGGTTTTGGCATCAGTAAAGAGGATTGAGGAGCTAGAAAAGAAAAATAAGAAGATTCTTGTAAAGCTGAAAGGATCAAAGAGTAAGACTTAGAAGATCAAAGATGGTGATGGTGATGATGAAGATGATGATGATGATGATGAGAATGAAGATGATAGTGAAGAAGATGTCAAGGAGGGAGGACCGAGCCGAAAGGATCAAGATGAGGATGATGATCAGGAAGGTGATGCATCTGCATCAGCCTCTAATCCTCAGGCTCAGGAGAGGCGAACTAAAAGGAATCAAGATCAAGGAGCCTCATCCTCTGCTCCTCCTGCTTAAGAACCTACAATTCAAGAAAAAAGTAATAGTTAGATGTATTTGTATTTAGAAACTTTTTTATTTCAATTATATTACATTAATGTAATTAATTATCATTTTTGCCTGTTTATGTTTAAATGCCTTATATGATGACTTATGTGTGTTGTGCTTAATGTTTAATCAAACAGATAAAGCTCTACAAACAGAAGAATACGATGTCCAACCCCTTCAGCAGGTCAAGTCTCAATTAACCATGATTCTTGACTTGCAAGGGATAGTCAGAAGGTCAGTGAGCTACACTCCCGAAGAAGGAGAAATCATTCATGATCTGACCGATGACCAGCTGGCTGAGATATTCCAACTTAATCCTGATGAAATTGTCAAAGATGCTCCAGAAGTCGATGTACTGAGTGATGAGGAGCTACATGATGTAGATGAGATTGAGATTGAGGATATTACAGCTGAGCACTATCCAGAGTACGCTGACCATGAAGGCAATGTTAAACCCAATTTGGGTGATACTTTTGGCAGTGCTACATTTGAGACGCTGGATGAAATAGAGAAAGAGAAGGAGAAAGAAGAAAGCTCGGCCCAAGCTTCGGACGCCAATGTCGAATTGAAGAAAGCTAAATGGGCGGCTTGTTTTGTTGAAATGAAAGCCCTGCGCGCACTTACAAAGCAAAATGCCTACACCAAACTTTACAGAGTTAAGAAACATCGGAAGGTGTCCGGCAAAATCATTGCGTGGGCTTATTTTGAAGACTTGAATGTTTATGCTGTTAAGAGAGAAAAGGGGATTGAGTACTTCAGATATCCTCATGATCTGAAGATTCTTCCAGGTTATGAGCTCAACCAACTGGCGTGCTTAGATATGTTGTATGCTAATCCAAGGAAGATGTCAGGTTGGTTTGTGCTTAGATATGTTGAAGAAAGAATACCACACCAGGTGGATAAACTTCAGACCTCAACAACCGAAGAAGTACATCCGTAGGTCTGAAGTGGATCCTATATCTGGGAAGCCTAAGGTCGTGCTGAAGTGGAGTCCTCCGCGCACAATGTCAAAGATTCCCTTATAGGAAATACCTCAGGACTTCACTCCACATTTCAAATGGTGGTATTATGATTGGAGGATAGGATAAGAGGCCATAGTTCTAAACAAACATGGAAAGATAGAGACTATCTGGGTATTTGACCATATGTGGCTAACCAACTTGTCAGCTGAAGATGTTTACACATTGTACAAGTGGCCACTGTTCTATGACACGCAGGATATAGTACAAGCTCTTCAGTTTCAACACGTGATAAGACTCTGCTTTGCATTCGAGATACATGCATGAGTCACAAAAGAAGAGAAGTACAAGGAGTTCCAGGAACATATGAAGAGTGTTAGATAATAGAGGAAACTAGGTCCAAGGGGGAGTTTGTAGATACATGTGTACCTAGTTTATGAGCTTAATGTAAATGTCTATCATGTCTTACACTTATGTAATGAATGAGTTCAATGATATATAATATTTGGTTGATGTTTATAATGTTTAATATTTCAGAGTATTATTGTGTGTTAACGTATAACGAACTTACTATATAGGTTTGAGGTTGTTGTGCATGGTTCTTAGTTAATAATGATTGAGAAATGTGTTCAACCTATTCGGATGAGTCTTCATGCGAATGGACCATACTAATGGACCATACGCATGAATACATCATGCTTATGGACAAGTCGCACGACTGAACCAGGACTGGTTCAGTCGCAAGATTGAGACATATGATTGACTCAGTCGCAGGACTGAACCTTCAGTCGTGCGTATGGATCAATCGCATGATTCAGTCATATGACTGAACCATGCTAATGATTCAGTCGTACGATTGGAAACCCATAACCTATAAAGACCACTTAATTCATGGAAAAAAAATTGGAAACACTTGATACTCTTACGAACCCTAACCGTCTAGAACGTCGAAGGAAGGTTGTCCAACTTCATAGATCATTCCTGATCGATTTCTATTCGTTCATAACGTTTAGTTTCAATCTTATATCGATCGGGTATTTGTTCTCACTGATTGAATCACCAATCAAATAGGATTCCACACTATTTGATTCGGTATAAACGCAGAATCTGTTAGTATTCCGTACGTACACAATCCTGACAAATATTCATTTTGGTATGAAAAAAAGAAACACAAAAGTGAGGGTATTTGAACATATTATAAGCCTGAATAAGATCCTTAGTAGTAATGTTAGTATTCATAGTTATGATAAAACAACTTTCATTTCAAAGGTTTTGTAAGAGATTGTTAGGTTAGAACTAGAGTTTTCTCGTGTTTAAACACGATGAAGGAGGAAGATGACGGGTTGAAGGGTTTTATGAAGGGAAATCACTTGTATTGATAACTCACTAGTATTAAGCAAATGATATGGGTCTATGCATTATAAAAGGGGTCTTGAAAAAACAATAGAACTCTCACGTGTAAGGCATGTGTTCTTACTTAACATCAATAACTAACGCCATTAAAAGTAGAGACTAAAAGTGTGTAGACCATGCAAAGTTCAGGAAACATCTATAATTTTTTGAAAATAGGGACTAAACTAGCAATACCTGCAAACCCTAGGGATTGTTCGTGTACTTACTCTTACTATTATGACCATGCACCATAAGCATCATTCATTATATCCATTACCCTACACTAATATTATCATTCATCATCCTACATCATGATCATCATCCATCATCCCATATCAACATCATCATCCTACTCCATAATCATCATTATCCATTATCTTTCACACAACAACCATCGCGAGTATTACATAATCAAAACACCCAAACCCTATTTATTCAACCAAAAATCCATCTGCAAAAACTAAAAAGCCAAAACCATTTAATCAAACTCATTTGAATATAAACTCATCTTTTCGAGTGATGAAGAACAAGAGATTTTAGATGGTAGTTTGGTCGTCTTCGAATTTATGAGTATTGAACCTAGTTACAGTTAAGGTTCTCAAATAAAGGGTGGACTGATGGAAGGTGTTAACAATGGTGGAAGATCAAAAGAGAATAAGGGCAGAATTAGGGGTGGTGTTGGTGGTGGCAAACAATGGTAAGAGGCGGAGGTAGAAAGAGAGTAGAGAGAAAGGTATAATGACGAGAGAGAGTTAAGAGTGGTAATAAAAAAATTGTAATTATATATTTTAAGTAAAAGGTGTGTTATAAAGGTTGCTAAAATTAATTAAATGCCCTAGGGTTAAACGATAAAAGTTTAATGGTGTTAATGATATGGGTGTAACTTAAACAGAGGGTAAAACTATTAGACTGTCAATGTAATAAATAAACTATTGGATTAAAACCATAATCTTTCCCAAATCACATGGACTAAAATCATAATTTACTCAAAACTTATTAAATTTAATTCAATCTTGCATTGATTTTAGAGTTTATTACATTGGAAGGCAAAGGGCTTCTAGTCTAACGACACGAGAGTGATGGTTTGAGCTTGAGAGCTTGTAGGTCTCATGTTCAAAATTGACTAAAGAGAATTTTTCTTCTATGGTGGATTTTCTTATTGATATGTGTTTTGGTGAGTCAGATCTGAAACATTAAAATCAGTATGGACGGCTAACATTCCATCTCAGGAAGACTCGCTCAGGTATTAGGATAGTTCAAACACCGTTCAAATAAAAAGCTTGTAGAAAATTCAATATTTTATCACTGATTTTTGTATGTATAATAGATTAATTTGTTTAGAGTTTGGGTATATATTTTAAATAGAGTTGGTAAATATTCTACCATCTCTATTTTAATAAGTAAATGTTCACCAACAGAAAGGTACAATTTGTAATTTTAAATATAAAAAAAAAATCCAAATCTAGAACTAGTCATTTATTTCTTTTCTTATATACATTAAAAATAAATGTAAAGCATAAACATAAAAGCCTAAATTGATTCTTCAATTATTTAATTGTTTCTTGTTATGTAAATTCAGTTAACTTAATAGTACACTACGAAATATAGGGTTATGTGTGACAGCTTCGTGAGAGGGTGGGCTCAGCTAGGCGGCTCACAATATGAAACAATTGCCCCTGGGGAGTGGCTCATAAGGTCTTGAGTGTGATCACAAGCATGGGGACATTGAGGTGCATTTTGTTATCTATTGTCATTATTTTGATCCACCATCCATAACACTACACAACAACATATCTCTGTTGATTAAGGTCACGTTCACATAATTACTTTTACACATGTTTAGTGAGAGTAAGTGTGAAAGCCAACATAAACATGATGCCTACCTAACAACCTTTATTGACGTACTCACTAATCCTAACACTTAGTTGAAGTAACATAAAAATACATAGAATCCATGTACGTAAGAAGAAACACATTATATCTAGATGAGTCGTCAAATTCATAATCATTTTGCATTGGTAAGCATGGTAAATTAGGTTAGTTAACATGTTTTGGTCAAAACAAGTCGTTTAAAACAATATCAATTTAGTTGGGTTAAACACATGTTCTAACTAAAATATACATGAGTTGAAAATAGTTGTTTAAGAAAATATATATAAAAAAATAAGTTCACTCATTACATTATGTTTATGGTTGATAGTGACTAAAGACGAAGATATGGGTGGCAACACTGGAGGTGATGGTGACGTCATGGGTGGAGGTGATGGTGATGTCATGTGTGGAGGTGTTGGTGGTTGCTATGGTTATGGGTGATGATAAAAAATGGTTATATTTGATCTTATGCTTCATGATAGCGTCCCTAATTAAATGGTGACATTTATGGGTGAAGATGGTAGCAACTACGGTTCTAGTGACGATAAATAATGGTTACATGCTTTGAGCTTATATTTCATGATGGATCGCTAATTAGAGCCAAAGAATGTCCCTAAAACACTTAACTACTTCGAAAATTATCATCATGTTAGCATCCAAATTGTTTGAGGGCTAGTGTTGGCAGTTTGTCGTTGACAAGTAGGCAATGACGAGATATATTGGTCGTGGGTGGTGTTGGCCCATTAGACATGCTTAACTTATCAATTTTTATAATAGTGACTTGTTTTGACTTATACAATTTGAGAAGAACAAATTGTTTATGTGCTTCTCAAGATTTTGTCAAGTGAATTACACACATGGTTCATGTGATCACGTCAAATTACAGATTAGACCCAAATTGCAAAGTTTTATGAATTTGGTTTGTTCGATTTCATAAATGGTTCATGGCCCAGTAGTTTGTTTTATAAAGTTAGGTAAAATGACTATTGTACGCAATCAAATAACTCACATTGGATTATTCGAATAATCAAACATGAAGCTTACACAGGATATCAAAATATTCAACTTCCTTCAAAGATGGAGTCCTAGAGATTTTATACCGGCTAAAAACCAACTAAAAAGATAAGCAACAAATAAAAATAAAAACAAAATTAACCATAAAATAAGGAAGCCTAAATTTCAAATACATGCATCTTGACCCATTCCCATGGAATCGGCCCCTGAATCATTATAGTTCTGCATCATACTTCTTGTGTTCAAATAAATTTGTCCTCGAGTTTTGCCGCTCGACCAAAGCCACCTGGTTTAGAGGGAAGATCTACACGAATAAAATTGAGTGGAATTGACTTGAACTGAATTTGTGGATTATCTAAACTTCATGCCAAGTCAGGATCCAAATTCTGATCACCAAGTTTAACCGTGCTACCATCCTCCACCACCGACGAACCATCTATCACCATCATATTTCCTATAGGAATTTGCAGGATCAGTGTTGGTCTCTCAACATAAGATTTGTCTCTCAAACTCACTTAAAAGACACTCAAAAAATGAAGCAGAATCTCTTAACTAAGTTGATGATAATATGATAAGTTAATAAACACAAGAATGGTTTTCAAGATATTTGTATATATTATTTCTCAACTCAAAGTTACAAGACTCTTACGAACATTTGTGAATGAGTTACATTGAGAAACTATATACTCATATCTACAGCCGGTTATACTTAGATACATAGCTGGAACTTACAACTAGACCAATACTATAAAGCTAAAAATAAGGTATCTAAGATAAAATACTATCCTAGAGTAGGTAATCATAACAAGTCTATGACTTACCTTTTGTCACCAACCAAAGTTGGTAACTGTACTAACTGATAAAAGGTGAATAGTGAATAAAGTATGGTCAACTACATGGGCGTGGGAAAGCACCATGCAGTATATCAGAGTTGACAGTGTGTGTGAGTCAGACCATACTATGATCCACTGATTGATAGTTGGTTCTTCCGAAGGTTAAAAGGCTCCGAAAGAATAAGTTCTTCCAAAGCCTTTTACACTTCGGAAGAATCAACTTCTTCCGAGACTCCCGCTAGTCCTCAAGACTTTATTCGTCAGAAGTCTTTTTGTTGAATCTTCTAAGTGTTTAACTTCGGAAGGAGAACTACTTAGCCTCAAAGACTGAGTTCATTCTTCGGAAGTCTTTTTGTTGAATCTTCTAAGTGTTTAACTTCGGAAGGAGAACTACTTAGCCTCGAAGACTGAGTTCATTCTTCGGAAGTTCCTTATCTTCAAACTTAGAAAGATCTTCAACTTAGCTTTGGAAGTGCAACTTGTATTTGGAAGTCTTTATTCAGTTATACACAAAATCTTCTAAGTTTTGTTTTGGTTGCACCAGCCTCGTCTGATCCAACAAACTCCCTCTAGGTTGATGCTACCAAAACTTCACTGCTTTCTGGTTCTCAACACTTTTAGCATCAAGGAAAGAACATATTTATCTCTCCTTATTCTTTCCTAAAGTGGTGTTGAGAAGTTTGTACATGTATTTTGTAGTTAATAGATCCAGTCTATTACTCTGGATGACGTGTACCCTTTGTTGTGGCCCTCTATAGAGAGTTAGTTGACGGGAGTTGTAATCATACTCCCATCTAACTATGGAATCGGAAGCAGGGCCTTCTACCATTTGGAGGAATGAAATTCCTTTTGTAGTGTCTCCCTTTCCTTATTTCTTTCTCAACTCTAGCTCCTCTTTAGTCTTTGCTTTCTTGGTTAGCTTAGCAAACTGAAGGTTGCTTAGGTGATTTTTGATGTGAGCAGCTACTTTGGAGTTGGATGGGTTGGAGAATAGTTTCTTTGCTAACTCAGCAATATCGAATCTTTTTTAGTGTAGTAGAGATGGTGTGTCAAGCCTGTTGACTCTCCCTTTCCACAACAAAGTTGTGAGAAGGTTCATCGAACCTCCACTAGACAATCTTCTTCCTAGGAATGAGGGATTGGTTTGGCAGTTTGTCCCCTTTCCTTGTGTCCAGTCGGGTCACCAATCTTCTCCTTAGCTTTTTCTCTTCTTCCTTGAGAGAGTCTGAGTTTGTTGACAAGTGTTGAAAAGCTTGGTCCAATGTTCCCTAGGGCAGATCAAGAAAAGCATCTCTTATGAGGGAATAAAAAAGCAATCAATGTATCTTAGTCTTATGGACTCATTCCACAAGAGATGTCACTCAGGGTTGAGTGGTTTATGAGTTTCCTCCTTGAATTCCTCTAAGGTTAAAGGTTTAGATGGTTTAGTGGATGACTTGGGTGATGGATGGGTAGTGGATAGTTGGGTTCTGGGTTGTGTTTTGGGCTTTAGGAGGGGAGGAGGTGGTGGTTGTTAAGAGGGAATGGATAACGATGGAGGTATGGCTGAATGTGTAGGCTCAGGGATGTAAGGTTCATTAGTGGGTTCAATTTTTATAGGGAAAGGGTAAAGTGTGGGCTCAAGATTTATTGGTTGTGGTTTGGGTGCTATCCTCTGTACATCTTAAGCTTGATACAACTATTTCCTTCTTCCTAAGCAAATGTCAGCTTTGATATCACTGACATGTCGTTGTAGAGTCTTCTCAGACATGGGACCTACTTGCTTGCCTGTGAAGTTGTGGGCCCTAAGATAAGCCTTCATCCACGCTTTGTCTCCCACCTTCTTGGTAGCCACAAGTCGGGCCTCCTCCTCTTTCTTCTTCTTTTCCTTCAACTTCTCTCTGGTAGCTTTCTTCCTTTCCTTGTTGATTTGATGTTATTCTTTGTAAAAAAGAAACAAGATCGTGTCATTTTCATGAGGAGTCAACTCCTCCTAAGAATAACCCATTAAGCATAGGAAGGCTATCCTCTCCAACCTCTATTTCTACTCGGCCTCCTCTTGTCTTTTCCTCCACCTTTACCAACCTTGATGCTTCCTCTTTCTCCTTTTGCAGCAAGGTGGCCTTCTCCATTTTTACAAGCTCATCAAGTAGGAGTACGAGCATTTCTTCATTGTCTACTCCTATGTTGATGAGCCTGTCAATCACCTCCACTCTTCTCCTATTATAGATGGACTCTTGGGTTGCTGCTGCTACTTTGCTGCTTACAGCCATAAGTTTCCCAATGTCAAGTCTACCATTCTTCTTTAGCTTCTCCAACGTTTCCTCCTCTAGAAGCACTTCGGCAGTCATCTTCCTTTTTCCTTTGAGATCTTCGGAAGATTTAGCTTTTGGAGATTCTGGCTTAGAGGGAGAGTGGGGTTGACCTTGTGGTGCTAGAGGTGTTTGGGAGAGAGGGTTTTTCAAGAAGTCCTCACTGTTTACCTCAGAGGCTAGATCTAGGATAGCTTCTATGACAAGCAAATCATCAGACAAAGATGACAGTTCAATAATTCCTTCCGTAGCTTGGATTTCTTCTTCGAAAGAGATCAGAACTGCACTACATGTCCCAAGTGAGTTGGTTGTTGGGCCATCGGTTCTTATTTCGCCTTCAAAGTCAATATCAGGTTCAATATGGGCCTTAGATTGACCAACTTCTCAGTTGTAGGTGGTGCACTCAATCTTTTAAGCTCTTCAGCTCTAAAATAGGCTATAGTAGTATCAAGATGGGGTTGTTCAAGTGAGGAGCTTATTAGAAACTTGGTTAGGAATCTATTAAGGTCAATAAGCATCCTTGGGTCCACTTGAATTATGATGGGAGGTGGTTGCGGAAAGAGAGCTGTAGGTTGTTGTTGTGCAAGATAAAATGAAGATGGGGTTGAGATGACCAAGTTCGGTTCCTCATGACTTTGATAGTTACAAGCATATGTGAATAAGTTACATTGAGAAACTATATATATATTACTATCTATAACTAGACAAATACTACAAACCTAGAAGTAAGGTATCTGAAATAAAATACTATCCTAGATTAGGTAGTTATGATAGGCCCATGACTTATGCAGGACCGGTGAAGGGTGGTCACTTACAACACAACAACGCAAACAGGAGAGTAGCTTAACTTAATCAAAAAGTGAGACTAGATTAACAACAATAGATTATACAAAGAACACAAGTAAGAGACAAAACAAGAGAACAAGATACACAAAGAGATGGTTTTCAAGATTGCAGTATATTACTTTCTCAAGTTCTATTAGAAGTGTTACAAAACATAAAGGAAAGTTACAAGTACTTAAGATACATAAACTACATCCTACAGCCGGCTATACTTTAAAGGCCAGCTGGATACAATTGACTAGACACAAAACAAAATCAATTGTAGAGTCAAAAGGCAGATTGCCTTTTGACTTGTGACTATGACATGCCATAGCTCACATCCTAATATATTACAAAAAGGATAAAGTACATGAAGTAGAAAGTTACAGACTCAAGACCTCAATGTGCAGTT
>BJCM01233422.1:0-38307 GCA_018326385.1 Flaveria bidentis
GGGGATGCCCGCCCGTAGGGCCCGGCCTGCTTCCCGCCCGAAAGAACCACTCACTAGCTAGCCGGACTAGTGGGGGCCTATCTGGAGACATACTGAAAACCATGCCTTTCGAACCAAACGCAACGCCAGTCAGTGCTATTGGAGTCAAGCCATCTTTAGGAGGAATGAATGAAGCACAAAAGATACTCTTTGTTGGATCAAGAAGAAGGCTGGTGCAACCAAAACCAAATCACTTAGATAATTTTGGTGCTACATGCAAAGGCTTCTGAAGGTTGTAGAGTTCTTCCGAAGACAAAGTGAAAGATCAACTTCCGAAGACAGAACTCTACTTCTGAAGTCAAGATCATGCTTCTGAAGATCAAGTCTTAAGAGAACAATCGGAAGAATACTTTCGTAGTATGAAGAGAAGAAGTCTCCAAGCCTCCGAAGAAGCAGCCTCTTCCGAAGTATTAGTGGCTTCGGAAGTACTTGTTCTTCTGAAGCCATTTAACCTTCAGAAGACACTGCTATGAACCAGTGGACACAAGTATGGTATCTAACACTCTGCTGCAGACTTCTAATACTACATGGCATTTTCTCAAAGAGCCATACAGTTGACCATACTTTATTCCACTGTTCACCTTTTATGATAGTACAAGATACCAACTTTAGTTGGTGACAAAAGTTAAGTCAGAGACATGTCCTGACTACCATATCTCAGATAAGATTTATTTGAGATACCTTAAACTATAGTCTTGTAGTATAGGCTTTAATTATAGGATACCAGATGTATCAAAGTATATCCGACCGTAGATAGTATTATATATAGGTTCTCATTGTAACTCATCACATACTGCTTGTAAGAGTCTTGTAATATTTGAGTTGAGAGGCAATATATAAAAGTACCTTGAAAATTACTTCTTGTGTTCCTTATTACTTACTATATTGTGATCAAATCTTATTGACTCTATCTTTATCCGACTGTTGTTCAAAGTGAGTTTGAGAGAAAAACTAAGTATTAAGTGACCTTAACCGATCCTGCACCCTTCAATGTTGAGAAGAAAGTTTATGCCTTGTTGTCTCAGTCAATACCGAAAGACATCTTTCATCAGTTTTCTCAGAACAAACAAGCCAAAAAGCTATGAGAGGCTTTAGAGAAGAGATATGATGGTAATGCAACGTTAAAGGCGCTAAAGGTTAAGGCTCTCAAGAAGGAATTTGATAATTTCTCCTCAATAGGAAATGAGAGCCTAGATGACATAATTGACAGGTTCTATCATCTAATGAGTGAGTTGCACACTCATGGTGTAACCACATCAATGGAAGATAAATTTTCAAGTTTTGTTGTCGGGTTGCCTGATAAATGGGATTCATTTGTGTCCAATCTCAGATAGAATGACATTCTTGCAACCTTGGAAATAAATGACATCATCTTGAAATCTAGAGAGGAAGAAATGAGGATGAAGTACAAGTCAAAAAAAGGATCCTACGTTCAGAATCCTTCACTCTACAACTCAGTTTCGTCTCCAGCTGTTTCAGGAGCACCTCTACAAACAGCTTTTGTGTCTAGTTCATCTGCATCTTCCCAAACCACTGTTTTAGGACCAGAAACATCAGGGTCATCAGGGACCCAATACATAGTACCTGAAGCCAATAATACAAAGTTGAAGACCGAAAATCTCGGTAATATCATAGTGGAAGTTGTAAAGGAGCACATGGATCTTCTAGTAGCTGTTGTCCAATCCTATGATGGTTTAGTTGCCAGAAAGATTGGAAATTGTCATCTTGCAGAGGAAGATTACGAGCAAGTTGATGAGAATGAGCTAGAGAGAATGGACATCATGTGGGCCTTAGCAAATGCAGTCAGAAGAGCTAAAAAGTTTGTCAAGAAGACGGGGCAGAACCTAATATCCACTAAGGAAACGACATTTGGTTTTGATAAAACAAAGGTAACTTGCTTTAACTGTGGTGAGAAGGAGCACTTTAAATGTGAATGTGTAAAGCCCAAGAAAACAGATAATGGAAATTCATTTCCGACCTTCAACCGTCAAGACAAGGACACAATTGGGACTGCTTTCTCTTACTGCTCAAGGTGATGAAAGGCAAGACTAGTCCTTCCGTTTTGTTTCTCTTGGAGAATCAAATATTGCCTTTGTCGAAGCAGTAGATGATGGGTCTGCTAGTGAAGGTGAGATGGCAGTTGAAGAATCGATGTCGGATATTGAAGAAGCTACAAACGTGGTAAATCACCTGGTTATAGAAGATCTTAGAGCAACAATTTCAGAATCTCTAGCCATCGAAGGATCTAATTCTGCTTTGATGGCTGATTCAACCGATTCATCACAGGTAAGTTCTCTAGACCAGTTATCTGATAAACATGCTTGTCATGAATATGATAAATTTAGAGAAAGCATTGATCTGAAATTTGCTAGGTTATTAGAACACAATGATAACTTAGTAAATGATGTACAACTCTGCACTGAAGCTAATCATATTTTGAAACAAAATGAGTGCAGTTTAAAAAAAAAGATAGAACTTTTAGGGAAACAACTAAGGGAAACCGAGGTTGTTACCTTAAATCAATCAAATGATATAAAGCTTTATTTAAATTCTTTAGAAGACACCAAAAAGGGAAAAACAGTTTTGGAAGTCGAGGTAAATTCTTTAAAACAAAAACTACATAGTTGGGCTAGTTCTTCTAACATAGTTCAAAACTTAGTGAAAGAACGAAACAATGGGGAAGGTTTGGGGTACAAAGTAGTTGCACCACCACATGAAATCCTTTTAAATACAAAATGTAGACCTGTCAATGACAACCTAGTTAAGGATCATGTGGTGTCCACTCCTCTGGTTAGTTATCCTGATTCCATAGTCAAACCTGTACAGAAGATCACTAGACAAAAGGAGCCTACTTTGAAATCTAAAGGTAAAATTCTGGGTGAGAATTTGGATGATGAAATTAAAAAAGTTAATGTAAGGTCATGGACACAAATGTCTAAATCACCAAAGTCCAAATAAAAGGTTAATGAAAATTCTGGCTGAGAACCCAAATTGACTAAACCAGTTAACCAAAACTGTGTAAATCACCAAAGTCCAAATAAAATGAAAATTAAAGATGTTCAAAAAGTTAAAACAATTAAGTTTGTTAATAAGGATGAAACATCTAATCGAGAAATGACAAAACCCAAATAGACAAAGGTCACACCTTTACAAAACTCAAACCCACATAAATATTTTCTTCAATCTGTAGAAGGGAGATATTGCTACAATTGTGGAAAACAAGGAAATATCTCTCCCGTTTGTCCTTATTATCAGACGCCCAAAACGAAAATTGAACTTTTTGATATAAAACAAAGTTTTTTCTAAATCAAGATCTAATACTCCACCAAAGATTATTAGTGAACCTAAAGTTCAAACAATAAGCCAGTTGTTTGTTTATTACAAACAGGCCTTATACAAAACTGGCTTATCGAAAGAAAAATCAAGTATAATGTTTGATAGTGAGGAGATTAAGAAGAAAGATGTGCCCTTATCCTCTAAAGGACAATGGGTTGAGTTTATGATATGTGATTTCTCCGAGTTACTCAAGCTAGTTAAGGCTTGGGTCCCAAATCTGAACTAATAAGTTTCTTTGAATGTGTAGGGTGTCCGCTACAATGCTATCACTAATACCTAGATTATTGATAGTGGGGCGTCCGGGAATATGACAGGGAATTCGTCTCTCCTTTTCAATGTCAGACAAATTAAAAGGGGACATGTTTCTTTTGCTGGGAATAAAGGAGGCTACATCACTGCTCATGGCAAAGTGGGAAACGAGAAAGTTAAGTTTGACAAGGTCAACTACGTTCAACAACTACAAAACAACTTACTTTTAGTCTCCTAGATATGTGATAAAGGATTTAAAGTTGTATTTGACAACAAGAAGTGCTACATGTTGAAGAAGGACTATGTGATTGAGGAGGATAAAGTTCTTATGTCAGCTTCAAAATATAATGATTTGTATGTCTTGGATTTATCAAAAGCCTCCACAATTGATCACACTATTCAATACTTCTTGTCCAAGGCCACTGAGAGGGATCCAATCGCATGGCATAGGAGAATGGGACACATTAATCCATGGAAGATGAATCATTTAGTCCAAAATGATTCAGTGAATGCAGTAATTGTCAAGAACTTCCAACTTCCAGATTTTTTGCTTAGCCTGCAAGAAAGGGAAACTGACTAAGAAGGCTCATAATGTAAAGAAAGTTCATTCGATTGATCTTTCTCTTGAGCTTCTACACATGGATCTCTTTGGCCCTCTTAGTACAAAAAGCATTGTTGGAGATCTGTATTGCTTTGTTGTAATGGATGATTACTCAAGGTTCTCTTGGGTGATGTTTTTGAAAGCCAAATCAGAAACTTTTTAATGATTCAAACATTACTACTTTGGAATCACTCTACAAGCTAAAAGTAAGGCAGATTCAATCAGACAACATAACTGAGTTCAAGAATCAGTGGATGGAGTCTTACTGTAGAGAGAGAGAGAGAGAGAGGAATTTTACATCAATTTACCTCTGCCTACACTCCACAAATGAATGGCGTTGTTGAAAGGAAAATCAGAGCTAGATAGAGACTGCCAAGACAATGCTAGCTGACTCGAAACTGCCGATTCAATTCTGGAATGAGGTAGTGGCTAATGCTTGTTACACGCTCAATAATGTCTTAGTGGTCAAACGGAATGGGAGAACATGTTATGAACTGCTCTAGCGACATTGATGTTCAAGAATCGTTTGGCGTACCATGCATGCTGCTGAAGAAAACTAAGACACGAAAGTTTAGTTAGAAGGCAGAAGAAGGTATCTTTCTCGGATACAACATACCAGACAAGAGAGTTTATAACAACTCAACGGGTCAGGTAGAAGTGTGGTGCAACGTTGATGTTCAAAGATACACCACCCCCCTGCTGGAAAAGAACCATCATTTTTCTTCAATTATGATGGATTCTTTAAGTCGTTCAACCTCACTACCTCTCTTCCTGATGATGAGTTATCGACTAAAATGATGTAAGATGCTCTGAACACACCACCACAAGACTCGACAACATCGGTTCCACTAGCCGATTCTTCTAATCCTTTAGGGGAGCACTTGATGTAAACAATTCATCTTCTGATGATGAAGCAGTTGAGACTGCAAATGTGGAACAGGAGGAACATGTTCCTACTAATGAAAGTACACAAGCATCACATCTTGATGCCTTTGACACATCGGAACCTCGTACTCCAACAGCTTCAGATACTGAACCTGGGTTTCACAATCTGGATAATGAGGTAGTTGTTCCCACCACTCCTGGATCCCGGATAAATTTTTATCATCCCTTGGACAACGTCATTAGAGATGTTTGATCAGGAGTACAAACAAGAAATCAGCTATACTCGGTTGATTATGCCTCAGTCATGGAAAAAGGCTATCTTCACGATGGTGCTTATCGATGTTTTGTGTCACAATTTAAGCCAAAATATGTAAGTGAAGCCTTAAACGATGAGGCATGGGTCAGTGCTATGCAAGAAGAACTCTTACAGTTCAAAAAGTTAAGAGTATGGACCCTTGTGGACAGACCAAAACGTGCTAAGTTGATTGGCACTAAATGGGTCTTGAAGTGTAAGAAAGATGACCAAGTGGTCATATTCAGAAACAAGGCTTGACTTGTGGTTTAAGGGTTTAGACAAGTCGAAGGCATTGACTACAATGAAGTGTTTGCACCTCTGGCTCAGATGGAAGCCTATGCATCCTACATGAAGATTAAAGTCTATCAACTAGATGTAAAAAGTACATTCCTTCATGGTGAAATCCGTGAGACAGTCTACCATCAATCAACCCGAAGAATTTGAGGATCCTTATCATCGGGATATAGTTTACAAACTGGACAAGGCTCTCTACGGGCTCCATCATGCCCCTAGAGCCTGGTATGAGAAACTCTCAACTCATTTGGTGAAACATGGCTTTCGTAGAGGGGTGATTGACTGCACGTTATTAATCAAAGAAAAAGACGGCGATTCACTGCTAGTACAGATGTATGTGGAAGACATAATCTTCACTTCCAAGAATGAAGAATTATATAAAGAATTTGAATCTGTAATGAAAGCAGAGTTTGAGCTGGGTGCTATGGGAGAGATAAAGTTCTTTCTTAGATTATAGGAGGATCAGACAATAAAAGGAATCTTCCTCTACAAGTCCAAATATGTAAGTGATATCCTAAGTCGGTTCGACATGGAGAAAGCTTCTGTTGCTGGAACTCCACTTGCCACGAACCATGATGTGGCACCCGATGAAAATGGTGATCTGGTTGATGCTTCTATGTACAGAGGAAAGATCAGATCCCTTATGTATCTCAGAGCCTCTCGTCTTGACATTATGTAAGCCACGTGTCTATGTTCAAGATATCAAGACAAACCAAAAGTAAATCATCTTACCAGAGTTAAACGGATTTTTAGATATCTCAAGGGTAGTCCAACACTCGGGTTGTGGTATCCTCATGATGATGACTTTGAGCTTATAGCGTATAGCGACTCAGACTATGGTGGTTGCAAGATGAATTACAAGTGAACATCTGCGGGTTTTCAGTTCCTCGGTAGATGGTTAGTCACCTTGTAGTGTAAGAAGCAGACATCAGTTGCTCTGTCAACTAGTGAAGCTGAATACGTTGCTGCAGCAAGTTGTTGTTCACAAATCATATGGATTCAACAGCAAATGCACGACAATGGTTTGCAATTTTCTAACACCCCTATTTATGTTGATAATTTTGCTGCTATTGCTGTCACCAAAAATCCAATCCAACACCCTAAAACAAAACATATCGGTATTAAATATCACTTTATACGTGACTGTTTGAAAAGCAAAGAATTGATGTTGTTAAAACTAATACGAATTTTCAACGCGCCGACCTCTACACAAAAGCATTTGATAAACCGAGGTTTTTATATCTTTTAGAGGTTAATGGCATGAAAAAGAAAAGTGATGTAATTCTTGAAGAAGAAAATGCATAGTCTGACATTTTTCTATTTTCTTTTATTTTATTTATTTTACTGTCTATTAAAAATTCAAAAACACAAAAATATTTTCGGTTTTAGAATTTTAGGGGGAGAATAATTTAGATTAGTATTTAATTCATGAAGTATTTAATTTCTTAAAAAAACGAGGAGGAGGGCAGCTCAGCTAAAAGAAATGAAATCAAATTTGTGATTTTGATTCAACGTTTATGGGAAATGATAGTACACAGGGAACAAATTGTTTGGGACTTTAAAAGAATTTTAATGAATAAGATGAAAAATTCAAAGTATAAGTCTGAGAAGTCTAAGCAAAATAAAAGGAAAAATGATAGTAAAACTAGTCTGCTACTGGGGTAACATAGAGAAAGTAGAACTAGAGGTTGCTAGTTCACCATATGATGTACCGGTAGATTCAACAGAATAGATGAGAAGACCTCATTGGTGGTTTAAGTTCAAACTAAATTGTTCAACTTTCTGTGGTTTCCCATCTTATCCCTGGTTAACACAATCAACACATTTTCAATAAGGGGTGACGAGCAAAATAAACGCCACAAATGTGTATGGAAGACCATAAAAATAAGCAAAGCACATGGAAAACTGCTAAATGCAATCAAGCAAATAACTTATGTTGTTGGTGTGTTATGTGCAAAAGAAAAATAAATGCTCTAACAAGAAGATAGGTTGTGTGCCTTTCTGCTGTGCGGTGGTATTGACCTGAGGATAAACATAACCAAAATATTCTAGAATTCATTGTTGTTTGCGCCTCTCTGCTGTGCGATGGCACTGACCCGAGGCTTGGAATCTCTTTGAAAGCTGTTAGAATAGTTTCTTCTTAAAATATACAGATAGACCGTTCAAAAATCTCTTGAGGAATGTTGATTATCATATAAGTGTGGGATCCACAAATGCTAGTTGAAATAATTAAACCTAACTCATCACTAATGTGAGTCAAAAGTCTGTGTATGGATTTAAGTGGACAAATATCCTGAAAATCATCGTGAGCTACAATTCTTGACAGTCAAAATCATTGTGTGCATCTTATAGCTCTAGTATGACTTCCTCAAATTGCTATTGACTCTCGATCAAAACAAGAATCTAGCATCAAAATGTTTTATTAAAATGTCCCAAATGATTATGATATACCTATATGATTCCATAATGAATCGTTCTAGAAATGATAAAATTAACTTGAAGCTGTGCTGTCCAGGAATTAAAATCTATTAGACGTTTTTCTAAAAGATTTCAATCCATCTCTAATCAAAAATACAAAAATATGTCCTGTTTTGTTTTAAATTTCAAGTTGTTTTCAATTTTTGTTTTCTAGTCTTTTGTTATGTAGGTGTCGGACTCTACAACTAGACTTAATCTATGAATCACTCACTCAAAAGGGGTCACATCTGAGGTGAACAAAATGTTCAAAATTAAAATACGTCACGTCTAAGGAGACAAATCGATGTTAAATTAAAATGAGTCACGTCTGAGGTGACCAATCCGCTTTAAAATTAAAAGGATCACGTCTGAGGTGATCAAACATTTTTAAATTAAAAAGGTGATGTCTGAGATGATCATCGGTTATATTGTTCAATATCACAAGGAAAAATTTTAAGTGTTTGAAATTGTGTGAGGACAAACTCATATGTATGAGCCAGTCGCACGTTTGGATCATAAGTATGGGCCAATCGCACGATTGGACCATAAGTTTGAGATAGTCGCACGATTAGACCATAAGTATGAGCCAGTGACACATCTCGACCATAAGTATGAGCCAGTCACATGACTAGACCATAAGTATGAGCCAGTCACACGACTGGACCATGGGTATGAGACATCCATGTGATTGGACCATAAGATTGAACCAATCGTACGAATGAATGAAGGAGTATGAGTCAGTCGCACGACTGAAGCATGAGTATGGTTCAGTCGCACGACTGAAGCATGAGTATGGGTTCAGTCGCATGACTGAAGCATGAGTATGGGTTCAATCGCATGACTGAAGCATGAGTATGAGTTCAGTTGCACGACTGAAGGATGAGTATGGGTCTAGTCACATGACTGTACTTTAAAACTTATATAAATAGAAGGGTTATTCGGTCACCTTCCTTTCCACCCTTCACAGCTTTCGAAAACCTCTCATACGCAAACACTTTGCCCGAATTTCGTTTCTCATGATTACTCACTGACTTGTGATACTAACGTGTGTTCTACTCATCTACAGGTACTTTTAGACTCTAATCGACCCTAATGACCGGTTTATTCGAACCCTAAGGACAGACTAAGTTAGATTGAAGAAATGAGAATAACTTATGTAAATAGACCACTTAAATGGTCATAATCGTTGAATTAAAAGTACATTAGGTGATATTTAGAGTCCCTACGAATCCAATGAGTCTAAACACGACGTCTAACATCAAATTTTGACCAAGATTCGAGGTCGGAGTGTTGAACAGAGTCATATGCGAATAGACACTCCGAATGAACTTCAGTCGCACGATTGAGCCAGCGGTTCTATTCAATCGCACGAATGAATCATTCAGTAACTCAGTTGCATGAATGACTCAACCGCATGGCATAAAACATGACTCAGTTCAGTCGCAAGCTCAATCGCACGACTGAACTCAGCCGCAGGCTCAATCGCACGACTGAACTCAGTCGTACGGTTCAATCACACAATTGAACCAAGTTGATGAAAAATAGTTTATGTTTCAACTGTCTTCTGTGATGCATAAATCTAACGTATATGTCTGTTGTGTTGCAGCAACATGGCTGATAGGTGGACTATGAGCACCAAGCACAACATCTATGCTTACCTTGATTCTACATCCAAGAATGCTTCTGAGTTCAAAGGGATTATTGCCTTTCTACACTGATCAAGGATCTTCAAGGCCATCTCTGTCCCATGCACACCTTATAGATCCATACATTAGGCCTTCTGGGAAAGTGCTAGGGTTGACAGGTCCTTTGAGCCATACCGTATGCGGAGCTCCATCTTTGGACAAGAGATCGATATTACTAGGGTGAGGACGGAGCCTACCCAACTAAGGTACATCCTTTAATGGTCCGGGGATGCTTTCTAAGGATGAAGTATGCTGGTGACATCAATGCCGGCGTACTGAACAAGTGCAACATGTGCCCTCAATTCAAGTATTTGGCACATGTGATCCTCAAATGCTAGCCTCCAGGCATGGAGGATTTGATGAGATGTCTGACCAAATCCAGAATGCATACGTTGCACTGGTACTGAATCACCCATTCAGTTTCTCCATATGCTCATCTCATATCTGATAAAGAACCTTGAAGCCAATGGCAAGGAAAGCTTCTGCATGTACCCACGGTTTCTACAACTGATTATAAACGAGAAGCTTCCTTCGCTACCAAAGGAAAGGGATGATGTTGTTGTTCTGGATGTTATGGATGACACGACATTGGGGAGGATGAAAGTTTACAGGGGGAAGCAGGTGAAGCCCCCTATCAGGAGACTGTTTGGGCACTTGGCCTATGAGGATTACGTGGCGCCTTCTCATAAGAAGTGGCATCACGATGACAGTGATTCTGATACTGAGCCCATCATGGCAGCCACAGCCGATGACGATGATGAAGATGATGACCATGATGACGGTCAAGGTGGGGGAGATGCAGGTCCCAGTTCTTCACGGGCCACCGATACTTCTACTATATCTTTACCACCTCCACCTATTACTTCTTCTGCTCCAGGTGGATCTGAGTAGGCTGCTATCCACCCAGACTTTCTAATAGATGAAGAAGAGGAGTAGGATGATAAGCCTCTGGTACGGACCGTCGAGAGCTGGGTCATGGCCACTAACAGAGGGATCAAGGCGGTTGGTGCATGCCAGGCTGAGTCAAGGGGTGATGCTACTAATGTCACTAATCTTTCTTACACCCCTGACCATCCAAACAGCCTAAGGGGATCGCCTATGGCAAAGGCCTCCAGGAAGAAGAGATTGGCCTAACCATACAGGATGAAGAGCAAGAGGCCAAGATTTACTTTGATCACTTCCTCTACTACCACCACCACTATCACACCCACCACTGCAACAACCACCACCACCATTACTCTAGCCACCACCACCATAGCCACCACTACCACCACCACTTCTCCCACTACCACTATCACTCCAACCACCACCTCTACAACAGCCATTCCATCACATCCCACTCACACTCCACCTCCTATATTCACCACATCCACTACTACCACCACCAGTCACCAAGCAGGTCCCTCTACCCACTCTACATTCACAGCTGGACCCCCTCTACCCCACATCTGGTTAGAAGAACAACTTGCTAACCTCAACATCATTGTGCTAAGGCTACTTGCCACTGATGAGCTGAGGGCTACTCAGCTAAAAAAGATGATGGAGGTGAATGCAGCCCAGGCTAAGCAGATCATGCATCTGAGCGAAAAGAGTTCTCAGTACGAGAGGGCTTTAGGCCGAGCCCACTATGCGCTTACAAGTCAAAATGAGCTGGTGTTAGCGTCGGCTAAGAGGATTGATGAGCTTGAGAAGAAGAACAAGAGGATACTCTAAAGATCAAAGGATGGTGACGATGGTGATGATGATGATGATGATGATGATGACGACGACGATGAAGATGACTTTGAGGAGGAGGTTGGTGAAGGACGACCGAGCGGGAAAGATAGAGAGGACGATGATGATTAGGAAGGTGATGCTGCTGCATCAGCCTCTCCTCAAACTCAAGAGAGGCGTACCAAACGAAGCCAAGATCAAGGAGTCTCGTCCTCAGCTCCTTCAGCAAAAGAACAAAAGGATCAAGACAAAAGTAATGACTAGATGTCTTTGTAATTAAAAGTTTTGTTCTTGAAATATATATTACATTAATGTAATTATTGATCATTTTTGTTTATTTATGTTCTAATGATCTATATATTGACTTATGTATGATATGCTTAATGCTTAATCAAACAGATGAAGCTCAACATACAGATGAATTTGATGTCCAACCCCTTTAGCAGGTCAAGACTCAATTAAGCATGATTCTTGACTTGCAAGGGATAGTCAGAAGATATGTGAGCTACACTCCAGAGGAGGGAGAGATGATACATGACCTAACGGATGAACAGATTGCTTAAATATTTAGGCTCAATCCTGATGAGTTGGTCAAAGATGCTCCTACAATTGATGTGGAAACTGACGATGAGTTGAACGATGTAAATGAAATCAAGATAGAGGATGTCACTGCAGATTATTTTCCATACTAAATTGATTTAGAAGGACATGTTATCCCCAACTTGGGTGAAACATTTGACAGTGGTACTTTTGAGAAGCTGGAAGAAGTAGAAAAAGAAAAAGAGAAAGAAGAAAGCACAACCCAAGCTTCAGACGCAAACGTTGATATCAAGAAAGCTGAATGGGGAGCTTGTTTGGTAGAGATGAAAGCCCAGCGCGCACCCCAAAAGCAAAATGCCTACACAAAGCTTTATAGAGTCAAACGTCATCATAAAGTGTCTGGCAAGATTATAGCATGGGCTTATTTTGAAGATTTAGGCGTATATGCTGTAAAGAGAGAGAAGGGGATTGAGTACTTCAGATATCCTCATGATCTGAAGACTCTTCCTGGTTTTGAGCTCAACCGACTGGCATGCTTAGATCTATTGTATGCTAATCCAAGAAAGATGTCAGGTTGGTTTGAGGCTGCATTAAAGAAGGAATACCATACTAGGTGGGTAAACTTCAGACCTCAACATCAAAAGAGGTACATCCGAAAGTCTGTAAGGGACCCCATATCTGGAAGACCTAAAGTTGTGTTGAAGTGGTGTCCTCCGCATACGATGTCAAAGATTCCCTTACGGGAAATCCCTTAGGACTTCACTCCACCCTTAAAATGGTGGTATTAAGATTGGAGGATGGTGAAGTGATCATAGTTCTAAACAGAGAAGGAAAAATAGAGACTATCAGGGTATTTGACCCAATGTGGCTTACAAACTTGTTAGCTGAAGATGTCTACACATTATACAAGTGGCCACTGTTCTGTGACATGCAAGATATTGTACAAGCTCTCTAGTTTCAACATATCATACGACTCTGCTTTGCTTTTGAAATACATGCAGGGGTTACAAAAGATGAGAAGTACAAGAAATTCAAAGAACATGTAAAGAGTAAACTAGGACCAAGGGGGAGTTTGTAGATACATCATGTTCCTAGTTTATGAGCTTTAATGTAAAAGTATTTCATGTCTTACACATATGTAGTGAATTGATTCAATGATATATAATATGTGGTTGATGCTTATTAATGTTTATTTATTTCATATTATTATTGTATTGAGTATAATTCATATGTATGAACTTATTACATAGGTTTGAAGTTATTGTACATAGTTCTTAGTCAATAATGATTGAGAAATGTGTTTAACCTAGTCAGATGAGTCTTCATGTTAATGGACCATATTTATGGCCCATTCGCATGAATACATCATGCTTATAGACCAGTCGAATGACTGAACCAGGAGACTGGAACAGTCGTATGATTGAGACATAAGATTGACTCAGTCGCACAACTGAACCTTCAGTTGTGCGCAGACTCAATCGCATGATTCAGTAGCACGACTGAACCATGCTAATGGTTCAGTCGTACGAATGGAAACTACAAACCTATAAATACCACTTAATTCATGAAAAAAAGAAGAATTCAATAACAATTGAGAGAACACTTCGAATACATTAACCCTATTTGTCCAGAACGTCCAAGAAAGCCAATCCAACTTCAAAGTCCGTTCTTGATCGATTTCTACTCGTTCTTAACGTTTAGTTTATTCTTATATCGATCGAGTTAACGTTCTCACTGATTGGATCACCAATCAAATAGGATTATGCACTATTTGATCTGGTTTCACGTACTATCAGTTAGTATTCTGTACGTACACGGCTCTGACACGGCTTGCAACAAAAAATGTATTAGTCACTATCTGTAGATACACAAAATTGTTTCTTACATTGCCAAGAGACTATCCTTCCACTAAGAAATTTGACCCCCATGATGTAGACATTATAGTAATGTTGCAACCACCATAGTCACTATCTGTATAAGCATACATATTGAATTCAGAGTTCTTTGAATACCAAAGGCCAAGTGATGGTGCAGCTTTGAGATATGTTAGAATTGTTTTGACAATGATTAGGTGTGACATCTTGGGGTTGGCATGATATCTTGCACAAATACTTTTAGCAAACATGATATCAGGCCTGCTAGCTGTGAGGTGCATTTGAGACCCAATCATTGACCTGAAGATATGCTCATCAACACACTCCCTTTCAAGATCAGGTCCAAAGGAGTGGTTTTTGGATATGGGTGTCTAAGAACCTAACTATTAGTCATATTGAATATTTTAAGTATGTCTTGAATATACTTTGACTAACTTATGAAGATGCCATTTTCAACTTGCTTCGCTTGAATTCCTAGAAAGAAATTGAGTTCCCCCATGGCACTCATTTCAAACCTATCTTTCATAAGCTTTTCAAAGTCTTTGCAGAGCTTTGAATTAGTTGACCCAAAGGTAATGTCATCCACATATACTTGAACTAGCATAATGTCATTTCCTATTCCTATGATGAAGAGAGTTCCATCAATACTACCCCTCTTGTAGCCATGCTGACAAAGATACTGTGATAAATTCTCGTACTACTTCCTTGGTGCTTGGTGCAATCCATAAATAGCCTTATCAAGCTTGCATACATAATCAGGATTTGCAAACCTAGGTGATTGTTTGACATAAACCTCTTCATCAATTACCCCATAAAGAAAATCACACTTGACATCAAGATGGTAAACCTTGAAGTTCTTGGATTCAACAAAAGCTAGGAATTCCCAGAAAGCTTCAAGTCTTGCTACAGGAGCAAAGACATCTGTGTAGTCAATTTCTTCTTCTTGAGTATACCCTTGAACAACAAGTCTTGCCTTGTTATTGATAAAAAGTCCTCTATAATCCCTCTTATTCCTGAACAACCATTTGGTTCCTATAGTAGTCTTCCCATGAGGAAGAGGACATAGGTTCCAAACCTTCTACCTTTTGAATTGAATCAGCTCCTCTTGCATAGCTTCAACCCAACATCCATCCTTTAGAGCCTCATTAACTTTCTTTGGTTCTATCTGGGACAAGAAGCAAGAGTGAAGACAAATTTTTGTATCATGGCTTTGTCTACTTGTTCTTACCCCTGCATCAACATCTCCAATGATGTTTGTGGAAGGATGAGAGTTGTGGATCCTTAGCTGAGGGATCATAACAAGTTGCTTAGACAGATCAAAATTAGAGAAATTCAGATCTGGCAATGAGGATTCATCCTCCACATCATCACACTTATCAAGATTAACTTGATCCAATAAGTGTGTGACATCATTGATGTAATCATCAATGGAGTGGTTATGAACATCAAGAAATTCCTGATCACTGTCACCACCACCATGCTCTAAAAAATTTGAAGCTCCTTCTTCTAAGTTGTGTGCCTCTAAGCTGGAATTTGAAGGCACTTAAGAAGCATCAGTAGGATTTTTCATTGATATGCTGGTAGAAGCATCATTTGCAGGATTTGTTACCACTGGAGCTGAAGATGTGCATTTTGAAGGTCTTCTTAGCTCAAATCTTGGATCAGGATCACCTGTAGGTAATATATCATCAGACCTTAAAACATGTGCATAAGATTTGTTAAAATAGTTGGTAACTAAATCAAGATCAAATAGCTAGTCAGGACCGGAACCTTTCACACTGGGAGTATACTCATTGAAAGTCACATTGGCTGACTCTTAAACTATTCTAATTCTATGATTGTATACTCTATAAGCCTTAGCTTAGGAAGAGTATCCAATAAAATGTCCATCATCTGATTTCTTAACAAACTTGGCAATTTGATTTTTGGTATTCAAGATTGTGCAAAGACATCCAAATGACCTGAGAAAACCAATGAAAGGTTTCCTTTTATGCCAAAGTTCAGAAGGAATCATACAATGAGTCTTAACCACTAAAACTCTGTTTTGCACATAGTGGCAGTATTGACTGCCTTAGCCCAGAAGGTGATGGGCAGTTTAGAGTTAGATAACATAGTTCTTGCAGCTTAAATAAGTGTCTTGTTTCTCCTCTCAGTAACACCATTTTGTTGTGGAGTCCTGCGAGCACTATATTGTCTTGTGATACATTTTTCGTCACAAATTGTATCAAGGATTTGGTTCTAGAATTCAATTCTTTGATCACATCTTATGGTCTTGACCTTGTTATCACATTGATTCACAATCTTTAAGATGAAATTCTTCAGAATCTCAGGAGTCTCATCCTTAGTTCTAAGGAAGAAGACACATGTGAATATTGTAAAGTCATCTGTTCCTAGACTCATTACACTAGTGGGGCCAAAGAGATCCATATGTAACAAGTGTAGGGAGTAG
The DNA here is from genome assembly GCA_018326385.1 of Flaveria bidentis. Lineage (NCBI taxonomy): Eukaryota > Viridiplantae > Streptophyta > Magnoliopsida > Asterales > Asteraceae > Flaveria > Flaveria bidentis. The sequence continues at coordinate 16,418 of BJCM01233422.1, forward strand.
TGATGAAGTTTCTTTCCTTTGGCATGTGAGATACCTTGTCTTGCTTCCCTTTTTGGCATACCACATAATGATCATCACTTAGAAACTATTTCTTTGGCATTCCAGTTACTAAATCATTCTTAATAAGTTCATTCATGTTTTTAAAGTTTACATAGCATATTCTTTTATGCTAGAGGAAAGACTCATCATTATTTGCATTAGATAGAAAGCATGAAACTTCTCCTAAGGGAGATGTTAATTGCAAATCCATCTTATACGTGTTACCTCTCCTGGGGGCTCTAAGCATGATATACTCATGAAGAATGACCACCCAGAAGAGCATGTTATGACTATGATCACAAAATTAGGATACACTCAGAAGATTGTACCCAATCTCCTTGACAAAGTTTACCTTTTCATTGCCGAGCTTACTATTTGTGACCTTGCCCCTTCCTATAATGTAACCTCCTCCTGCATCTCCTCCAAAAGCAACTGGCTCTCCATCAGTTCTTTCAAACTTTTGGAGTAATGACATTATGCCTTTCATGTACCTGGAACAACCACTGTCAATGATACACATATTCTTGTTTGTTTTGAGTTGTTCCTGCACAAAGAGATGATTAGTTACATTTGAAATCCCAAGCCTTATTGGTCTTGGGTTCATCAAAAGAAGTTGAAGACAATGTAACAGTAATGGATCCTATTGTCATGCTAGAGGTATCATTTGCTGAAGTTGATTAAGAACTTTTAGCCACTTGGTATCTTTTTGACTTCCACACCACCTTTGGAAGCTTAGACTTGACCTTCAATACTTCAGAAGTTTTGTTAACTTTGGAAGTTTTAATGACTGGTCCTTCGGAAGATCTTTCTTTCACTGCAGCAGGCTTCAGTACTTCGGAAGTATTCCTTCCTTTTGACACCAAAGTTTCTTCCGAAGGTAAGTTTCCACTTGTCTTCTTATTCATTTTGGAGCTTCTGAAAGGAAAAGATTTTCCTTTTGAATCTTGTTTCTTCTTCTCCAGACTCTTAGAAGTTTCTTTCTTTGTGATGTGGAGAGTACTCTTTGGATTGTAAACATAATCCTTAGCAAAGTGAGAGGTACTCCCACACATAACACAATCCATTTTCTTCCTTCTAGGAGTCTTCTTTTGAGAACAAAGCTGAACTTGATTACTTTCACTCTCCATCTTCATCTTCTTAGATGATATGGCAATTCTTGTGGGGTTAGAACTACCTTTAGAGCTTGATTGTTCATGTTTTATAGCAGTGGTGCACAACTTATCAACCTTCTCCTTGATGATCTGATGATTTGGACATGAACTAGAACTCTTGTTGTTTGAGTTCAAGTTTATGTCCTCAGCTTTAACCACTTCAAATCCTGTAGAAATAAAGACTTGTTTTTGTGCAGAGTTGAAGGTGGCCTTGATCTCTTGAGCCTTCTTTTTCTTTCTCTTACTCTTTCTGATCAAGTTCTTTCTCTTGGACTTGGTCATCCCAATAGCTTTACTCTCCTAAGAGGGATGATGACCCTTCTTAGAATGCTATTCTTCACTCTTCTAAGAGCCATTCTTCAACAACTCCTCTTCATCCTCTAAGAGCCAAAGATGAAGTCTTTCGAAGCTTCAGAGACAAAGTCTTCCAAATCCAACACTTGAAGACAGATTTCTTCCGAAGACTTTTAGTTTACATGCTTTATCTGATGTACTTTACATAAAGTAGGATACTTTTCCTATGTAACTCTGTAAAGTCACCAACTTTCATAAGTTGGTGAAAAGGTCCATACTTTTAGTAACTGTATATTGAGGTCTTGTGTCTTTACTTTCTACTTCATGTACTTTATCCTTTTTGTAATAAATTAGGATGTGAGCTATGGCATGTCATAGTCACTAGTTAAAAGGCAATCTGCCTTTTGACTCTACAATTGATTTTGTTTGTGTCTAGTCAATTGTATCCAGGTGGCCTTCAAAGTATGGCCGACTGTAGGATTTAGTATATGTATCTCAAGTACTTTTAACTTTCTAGTATGCTTTGTAACACTTATAATAGAATTTGAGAAAACAATATACTGCAATCTTGAAGGCCATCTCCTTATGTATCTTGTTATCTTGTTTTGTCTGATATTTACTTGCGTTCTTAGTGTCATTACTTGAGGTTAACCAGTTTTGCTGTGTGATTAAGTTGAGTGTTCTTAACCAACTCTCCTCTTTGTGTTGTTGTGTTGTATTTGCATACCCTTCAACGGTCCTGCATTTGGTATAAGAACCATTCCAGGCTCTTGATATAAGATCTTACCTTCTTAAGATCCCTCAGACACACAAATACTTGACTTATCAAATGGCATCCATTTCCAAATCTGATATGGAAACTGGAACCATGACAAAGTCCCCACTGATCATTCTTGATAACTTTGACACCTCGTGCCAAAGAATGGAAGGTTTCATCAGCTCTCTAGACTCAATAATGTGGGAGTCTGTTGAAAATGGACCTTACATACCAAGAACCTCTTCTCCTACTGGTGGTGGTATGATCCCGAAGGCTATGGATGACTACTTAGATGAAGATTGAAAGAGAGTGGAGATTGACCAGAAGGCCATAACAGCCTTTCAAATTGCTCTTCCAAGCTCTGTGTACATTGGTTTTAAGAAATGTAAAACAGCTAAGCAGCTGTGGGATGCATTGAAACTGATCTATAAGAGTTCATCTGAAGCTAAGGAGAACAAGAAGGATCTCCTGAAATAGCTGTTTGAAAATTTCTCCTTCAAAGCTGGTGAAACCATGACTCAACAATACTTCAGATATGTTGAGATTGTGGATACCCTAGTGGATGGTGGAGTTGCTCTTGAAAACAAAGACATTGTAAGGAAGTTCATGTCCTTACTTCCTATGCAATGGACACACTACTATACGGTTATCAAGAGAACTAAGAATCTAAAAACTCTCACTCTAATAGAGTTGTATGGGATTCTCAATGGCTACCAGATGCAAATGAACATGAAAAGCTCATCTAGCAACTCCAATAATCAAATGGGTTCAACCCTTCATGTGGTTGAAAGGGATAGCATAGAACCCCAACATCATCTCATATGCTACCCTGACAACTCACCAAAGGGTCCTTTCATCACCTTCCCTAAGACACCAATGGAGAAATACACTCAAGGAAGCCCATTCCAAGAGACAAGTTCCTCTCAAGCCTTTGTGTCCTCAGATGAAAGTTGTGGCAGCTTTCTTTTCACTATTGAAGACTTAGACTGTATCCATCCAGATGATCTAGAGTACATGGAGATAGTCCAGCAAATGGCTCTTCTCACTCATAGAGCCAAGAAGTTCTACAAGCGGACATGAAGAAACTTTCCCAGCAGTGCAGCCAGTGGAAAGTTTAGACTGGACAAAAGCAAAGTCAAGTGTTACAACTACAACTTGATGGGCCACTTTGGCAGGGACTGTAAGGCAGCAAGAACAAATGGTGGCCAAGCACAGTCCAGACCAAACTACACTTACAAAGCTATCCAGAATGACAAGCCAAAGAAACAAGTTGCAGTTGTTGTTGAAGAAGGAGGCTTTGACTGGAGCTTTGAGGTGGAAGATGCTTCTTCAAACCAAGCACAGGTCTTGCATTCGGTATCAGAGACAAGGTATTGGAACATCTCTGTACCCCAGAATGCATTGCTAAAGTTAACACATACAGGTCCTACAAATTCGAAATAAGATCCGATCTTGAGTCCTTAAACATTTTAATAGCTGATTTTAGAAAATCTGAAAGTGATTATAAACTGAAGATAGAGGAGTTAGATAAAACCATTTCAGTTCTAAAATATGAACATACAAATTATAGGACTCAGATCAAGGATCTCATAACTAAGCTGACTAAGTGCCAGGCCGAGCTTGTGATCTGCAAAGCCAGGGCAGAAAAATCTGTTATTGAAGAAGAGACCTTCAAGAACATGATATCCTCATCCATGCACAACAAGGTGTGTTATCAAAACAAGCAGGGACTAGGATCTAATGAGATAGCTCATCCACACACAATCTTGTCTTTAAGATCACCTAGGTATGGAACTTGTGAAGATGAGCAACCTCTCATAGATCCTTTGAGTGAAGAGGATGAAGAAGTGATAGTGAAGAATTTCTCTGAGAAGAGTGAAGAAGTGGATTCTAAGAAGGGTCACTATCCTTCCGAGGAGAAGAAGAAGAGTGTGATGACCAAGTCTATTAGGAAAAACTTGATCAGAAAGAGAAAAAGAAAAGTTAGGAAGGCTCAAGAGATCAAGGACACTTTTGATTCCAGGCAGAAACAAATTTTTATCTATGCAGGACTTGAGGTGGTGAAGACTAAAGACATCAACCTAAACTCTTCTACTAAGAGTTCTAGTTAATGTTCAAATCATCTCAGTAATAAGAAAAAGGCCTATTTGTTGTGTACCACTGCTACAAAACCTGAGCCATCCAACTCCAAGAACCTTTCTCACCCCAAAAGGACTGTCTCAGCATCTGCAAAGATGAAGGTGGAGAAGGGATGTGATCAAAATCAGTCTTGCTCTCAGAGTAAGCTCTTAGTAAGAAGAAAATGGAATGTGTCATGTATGAAAGTATCTCTTATCTTGCTAAGGATTGTCCATACAATCCAAAATGTACTCTTCATATGACCAAGAAAAGGACTTACAAGAGTTCCAAAAATATTCTAGCTTCAAAAGAAAAATCTGTTTCCTTTGGAAGCTCCAAAATGAAGAAGAAGGCAAGTGGAAAATTGCCTTCGGATGAAAATTTGCTCTCGGAAGAAAAGAATACTTCCAAAGCACTAAAGTCTGCTGCAATGTTTGCAGAATCTTCTGAAGGTTCAATCATTAAAACTTCCAAAGTCTCAAAAACTTCCGAAGTGTTGAAGGTCAAGTCCAAACTTCCAAAGGTGGTGTGGAAGTCTAAGAAAAACCAAGTGATTCAAAGTCCTCTATCAACAACAGCTTAAGATCCTCAAAGCACAACTATAGGATCTATTACTGTTGTATTATCTTCTACTTCTTTTATTGAGCCCAAGACAAGTAAGGCTTGGGTTTCCAATTGTAACTAATCATTTTCTTTGTGTAGGAACAACTCAAGACAAACAAAAATATTCGGATCATTAACAGTGGCTATTCCAGGCACATGATAGGCAATATGTCACTACTCCAGAACTTTGAAAGGTTTGATGGAGGGCTAGTTGCTTTTGGAGGAGATGAAGGTGGTTATATTTCTAGAAGGGGCAAGGTCATAAATGGTAAGCTCAACATTGAAAATGTAAATTTTCTCAAGGAGCTTGGGTACAATCTTCTAAGTGTATCCCATTGCTCTTTACTGAGCATGAGTGCATTGTTCTCAAGCCCGGGGTGGTAATTCCTCATGAGTATATCCTGCTTAGAGCCCCCAATAAAGGGAACATGTACAAGATGGACTTGCAAGAAAGATCTCCCTTTAGAGAAGATTCATGCTTTCTGTATAAAGCCAACGTGATGAGTCTTTCCTATGGCATAAAAGAATATGCCATGTAAACTTTAAGAACATGAATAAACTGATTAAGCATGATTTGGTAACTGGAATAACAAAGAAAGAGTTTACAAATGATGATCATTGTGTTGCATGCCTAAAAGGAAAGCAACACAAGGTATCTTATAAGCCTAAGGGAAGAATCTCCATCACTACACCCCTACACTTGTTACATATGGATCTTTTTGGCCCCACCAGTGTAATGAGTCTAGGAAGAAACTCTTATTGTTTGGTAATCACAGATGACTTTACAAGATTCACTTGCGTTTTCTTCCTTAGAACTAAGGATGAGACCCCTGATATTCTGAAGAATTTCTTCCTAAAGATTGAGAATCAATTTGATCACAAGGTCAAAACCATAAGATGTGATCAATGAACTGAATTCAAGAACCAAATCCTTGATATATTTTGTGATGAAAAAGGTATTACAAGACAATATAGTGTTGCCAGGACTCCTCAGCAAAATGGTGTTGTTGAGTGAAAAAACAGAACACTGATTAAAGCTACAAGAACCATGCTGTCCGACTCTAAGCTGCCCATCACCTTCTTGGCAGAGGCGGTCAACACTGCCTGCTATGTGCAGAACATAGTTTTAGTAGTTAAGACTCATGGTAAGACTCCTTATGAAATTTGGCACAAGAGGAAACCTTTCATTAGTTTTCTTAGGTCATTTGGATATCCTAGGACCATCTTGAATACCAAAGATCAAATTGCCAAATTTGCTAAGAAAGCAGATGATGGACCACTTCATTGGATACTTTTCTCAAGCTAAGGCTTACAGAGTATACAATCTCAGAACTAGAATTGTTGAGGAGTCAGCCAATGTGACATTCAATGAACACACACCATGTGTGGCTGGTTCTGGTCCTGATTGGCTATTTGATCTGGATTTAGTTACCAACTATTTTAACAAATCTTGTGAGAATGTTTCAAAACCTACAGATATCTTACCCACAGGTGTTCCTGACCTAAGATTTGAGCTTAGAAGACCTTCAAGCCGTACATCTTCAGCTCTAGTTGTAACTACTTCTCCAAATCAGGTTTCTATCAGCACCACAATGAGAAATTCAGTTGATACATCTAAGGCTCTACAACTAGATAAATATACTTCAAATGTAGAGGATAAAAATGGTGGTCGTGATAGTGATCAGGAATTTCTTGATGCTGATAACCACTCCATAGATGATAACATCAGTGATGTCACACACTTATTGGATCAAGTCTCTCTTGATAAGTGTACTGATGTAGTGGGAGATACATCAATTCCAGATCTAAAAATTTATAATTTAGATCTCTCTCAGCAACTTGCTATGATCCCTTAACTAAGGATCCACAAGTCTCATCCCACTACAAACATCATTGGAGATGTTGACATAGGGGTAAGAACAAGAGGGCAAACCCATGAAGAAAATGTTTGTCTTCACTCTTGTTTTTTTATCTTAGATAGAGCTAATGAAAGTTGATGAGGCTCTAAAGGATGGAAGTTGAGTTGAAGCTATGCAAGAGGAGCTACTTCAATTCAAAAGACAAGAAGTTTGGAACCTTTGTCCTCTTTCTCATGGAAAGACTACTATTGGAACCAAATAGGTGTTTAGGAACAAGAAGGATGATAGAGGCATTGTCATAAAAAACAAAGCTAGACTAGTTGTTCAAGGATACACACAAGAAGAAGGAATTGACTAAGCTGATGTCTTTGCACCTGTAGCAAGACTAGAAGCTGTTAGGATATTCTTGGCATTTGCTGCATCCAAGAACTTCAAGGCCTATCGACTTGATGTCAAGTGTGCTTTTCTTTATGGGGTGATTGATGAGGAGGTATACGTTAAATAACCACCTGCTTTGCAGATCCTAATCATCCTGATTATGTTTTCAAGCTTGATAAAGCTCTTTATGGGCTGCATTAGGCACCCAGGAAATGGTATGAGACACTATCTCAATATCTCTGCAAGCATGGATACAGAATATGTACTATAGATGGAACTCTCTTCATCAAAGGACAGGGAAATCACATAATGCTAGTTCAGTGTATGTAGATGACATCATCTTTGGATCAACTAATCCTAAGCTCTGCAAAGACTTTGAGAAACTGATGAAGAACACTTTAAAATGAGTGCCATATGTTCAATATATTCTTAAGTGTGAACTGGGCTCACAGTTAAGGGGAACATGTAATATTCGTAAATTGGGACAAATGAAGCCCAACATCTTTAAAATATTGAGAAAGCCCACTGTTGGCTTCTTTGGGGTAGAAACAACCCTTGTCCCAAAAATGTTAGAGCTCATTGCTTAAGGTGACATCCTAGCAGCACCAGCTAGTGTTGAACCCACACCTTCTACATCCCAACCACCTCAACAACCACAAATCACCCTCACCTACCAAAGAAACACAAACGAACCCCTACTCAGACTATTCAGTCTATGTAGGCCCCTATATACTCACCCACACAGGAAGAAGTGGACACTGGATCTCCTACTTCTCCTATGGAGCAGACCACTCCCATTCTTTCAATGATCAGTGCTAAGGTTCCTCATGCTCAACCTGATGAGCTCATAAGCCCAAATGCCTTAAGCCATCACTCTGAGTCTTAACACTCAAGTGATCAACTCTGCCCAGGTTCTTGGCTACTAGTGAGGAGAGGATATTTAGCAGCCAAGAACCTGAAGTTGGTGGTGAGAGTGAGGATTTTGGTCCAATTCTCTCATCCCCCAATGATTCTTCTCATGAAGATGAGGGGAATTTGATACTAAAGGTGCAAAAACTATCATAAACATGTACCTATTTAGTCTCCAAGGTTAGTCATCTTGAATTTCAAGTGACTACCTTGCAAAACATGGTCAATAATAAGCAACATGAGATTTCTTATTTCAAAGACAAACTAGCTAGGAGACCTTTAAGAGGAGCTCAACCAGGAACACAAGAACCTATGAGTGTGATTGACCTAACTCCTAACTCACCTAGTGGGTGATGGTACCAAAAAGGGGGAGAAAGTTATTACAATCACAGAACCTGGGAGTTCTTCAGAGAGTGTGGACATTGAGGACTCACCATCCTTACTTGCAATTGTGCACACTCAAAAACTTCATCAAGTTCACATTGATGTTGACTCTATAGACTCCTAAATACAAAGTGTGTTTGAGGAAGGAATACCAAGGGCTATCTCATCTCCACCAACTTCAAATCCTATCATTGGGTGGAGGTATGAAAACAACAAAAAAGCCCTCATCATTCTTAGAGTTCAAGGATAGCAAGAGGTCTTTAACTTTCAGACCTTGAACTTTTATGAAGGTCTGGATCTAGTCAACATGCCACTTGTCAATCAAAGCGAATCAAGACAAGCTGACAAGCTGGCTCAAATAATCCAAGACAGGATCATTACAGAGTTCAGTTTCAGAAGGAGACTAAGGCAATCAGGCAATGCCATCAGTCAACTAGATGTTGAGGTAGACCCTAAGTTTAGTTTCATAAGGGAAACCTTTACTGAAGGCCTAGTGGTAGAACATGAGAGCCCTGTCTCATCATCATCAACTTCTACATAGATTCATACCCTTTTTGAGACACCTGCTAGTGAAGGTGCTTCTCAACCTCTCTCTAGTTAGAGCTTAGAAGCTACACCAGGCAATGAAGGCCAAAGCTCTCTCCACCCTGAGTCACAAAGGTCTGTGAGTGAGAAAAGGAAAAGGAAGATGGCATCTGAGGAGATTAAGGAGGGGGGGAGAGAGAGGAAAAGGAAGCTGAGGGGAGAAAGTTCCTCTTATGGGTCTGTAAGACTAATGGAAACTACTATCTGGACTGCCCCCAGGCCAAACACTCAGGATGATGAGTTAAGGGCAGTCAGGATCAATTACATACAGACCAGGAACTATGACATTGATAATGTCATTTCTCTCCCCTTAGAGGAATTGAATGAACTGGTTGACATGGAAAGGTCAAAGGAGAAGAAGGAGGCAGAAGATGCAGAGCTACTGGTACAGATAAAAGAAGAAAGAAGAAAGAAAAGATTGTATAAACATGTGCCTCCTCTCTCCTCAGTTCAAGAAAGTCTTTCATATAAGGATGTGGTTCAACAAGAACCTCATGTAGACAGAGAAGAAGACAAGATTAAAATGATCAACTCCCTAAGTGCCACATGCCTCTATCAGGCAAATGCACTTCTTCCCTTATCCTAAAACTTGAAGAAGTCTACAGATAGGCAGAGGATGATGAGCTTCTTGAAGCTGTATGGATTCTCCAGAAGGAAACTTGGCCCTATGTCTCTATCCACTATGGATGAGCATATCAGGGTAATCAAGCAAAAGATCAAGAGTGTAGAGCTAATAGACTTACACTCCCCTCCAAGTCAAGCTCCACCTGAAGTGGAGGTTAAGGTTGAACAACTTGAGGCAACACAACCTGAACCTCCTGCTGTATCTTAGCAAGCTTCATCTTTTGATCCACAACAAGGTCAGACTCCCTCTCTTTATAAACCTGTGAGAGTGGAAAACCCAACTGAGAAAGACAAAGGACATCAATCAGGTGTTGCAAGCCAGTCTTCTCAGTTAAAAGGAACAAAAATAAAGAAAAGGATGGCTTCAAAGCCAAAGAGAAAGAAGAAGAAAGAAACATCTTTTTCTGAACCTCAGGATGAGTCAGAATATCCTGAGGATGTGAAGCTTGAGGATGCTCCATCATCTCTAAATGAAGCAGCTCCTCTAGCATTAGGAAGACCCATCCTGTCCTGGACATACACCACAAATCCAAAAAGGTGGCATGTCATTATAGATCATGTCATTGAGGATGTATACACATGGCAAGACATATTCAATCTGCCTCTGCATGATCTTTTTGACATGAGAAGACACTTTGATAGTCTGAGTGATCCTGATCATCTCATGAAAAAAGGGGATGGTCATTATCCTGATGAGGACTATCAATATCTGAAATCTTCAAGTGTTTTAGTAGTATCAACCTAGGAGGAGTTTGTAGAGAATATATGAAGAGGCTGATGCAACCCAAACACCCAAAGTCTCTCATGCATGCATGCACATGGGTACTGAAGAAGAATGCTTTGGAAGTTCCACACAAGCAACATAAATGTTCTAAGTGTGAAATATTCCGAAGCCAAGACCAATATCTTCCGAAGCCAAAGATGAAGTCTTCCAAAGCTTCAGAGACAAAGTCTTCCAAAGCCAACACTTGAAGACAGATTTCTTTCGAAGACTTTTAGTATACATGCTTAATCTGATGTACTTTACATAAAGTAGGATACCTTTCCGCAGTAACTCTGTAAAGTCACCAACTTTCATAAGTTGGTGAAAAGGTCCATACTCTTAGTAAATGTACATTAAGGTCTTAAGTTTGTAACTTTCTACTTCATGTACTGTAGGATGAGAGCTATGGATGTCATAGTCACTAGTCAAAAGGTAATCTGCCTTTTGACTCTACAATTGATTTTGTTTGTGTCTAGTCAATTGTATCCAGTTGGCCTTCAAAGTATAGCCGGCGGTAGGATGTAGTATATGTATCTCAAGTACTAAAAATTTCTTGTATGCTTTGTAACACTTGTAGTAGAACTTGAGAAAGCAATATACTACAATCTTGAAAACCATCTCCTTGTGTATCTTGTCATCTTGTTCCAATCTCATATTTACTTGTGTTCTTAGTGTAATTACTTGTTCCAGTCTGATTAACTTGAGTGTTCTTAAGCAGCTCTCCTCTTTGTGTTGTTGAGTTGTATTTGCATACCCTTCAACGGTCCTTCAAAGCTCATCTTCACAAGTTCCACACCTAAGAGATCTTAAAGACAAGACTGTGGAAGAGCTATCACACAAGATCCCAGTCCTTGCAAGAATGAGGATATCATGTTCTTGAAGGTCTTTTCTTTAATAACACATTTTTCAACCCTGGCTTTGCTGATTACAAGCTCAGCCTGGCATTCAGTCAACTTAGCTATGAGATCCTGGATCTGAGTCCTATAATTTGTGTGCTCATGTTTAATAACTGAAATAGTTTACTCTAAGTCCTTTATCTTTAACTTATAATCATTTTTAGACTTTTGAAATAAGATTTTAAGATGTTCAAGAACTCAAGATCAGATCTCATCTCTATGTTGTAGGACCTGTATCTATTAACTTTAGGAATACGTTAAGGAGTGCAAAGATGTTCCAATACCTTAGCTTCATAATGGTTAGCATGAGTGCTTGGTTTGGAGATGCTTCTTCCACCTAAAAGCTCCAGTCAAAGCCTCCTTCTATAACAACAACAACAACTTAATTCTTTGGCTTATCATTCTGGGGAGCTCTCTTAGTGTATTTTGGTCTGGCTTGAGTCTGGCCACCATTTGTTCTTGGTGCCTTGCACTCTCTAGTAAAGTGTCCCATCTGGTTAAGTTGTAACACTTTACCTTGCTTTTATCCATCCCAAACTTTCCACTGGCTGCATTGCTAGGAAACTTCTCCCTGCCATCTTGTAGAACTTCTTGGCTCTATGAGTGAGAAGAACCATTTGTTGAACTATCTCCATATACTCAGGTATTCTGGATGGATAAAGTACAAGTCTTCAAGGGTGAATAAAAAGTTGCATGTGGATTCATCAGCAAAAACAAAAGCCTGAGAAGAACTTGTCTTTTAGAAGGGACTTCCTTGAGTGTAGCTCTCTCTGGAGTCTTTAGGAAGGTGATGAAATGAGTTGTCAGGGTAGCATATGAGTTGATGTTGAGGTTCTATGCTATCCCTTTCAGACACATGAAAAGTTGAACCCATTTGATTGCTAGGGTTACGAGATGAGTTTTGCATGTTCATCTCATTCTGGTATCCACTAAGAATACCATACAACTCAGTCAGAGTAAAAGTCTTAAGGTTCTCAGTCCTTTTGATAACAACACAGTAATATGTCCATTGTCTAGGAAGAGAGGACATAAACTTCCTCACAATGTCTCTGTTCTCAAGAGTAACTCCAACATCCATTAAAGTATCTACAATTACATCATACATGAAGTATTGTTGAGTCATGGTTTCACCTGTTTAAAAGGTGAAGTATTCAAACTACTGCTTCAGGAGATCCTTCTTGTTCTCCTTGGCTTTAGTAGAACCCTCATGTATTTGTTTCAATACATCCCACAACTGTTTAGTTGTTTTGTATTTCTTGAAACCTCTATAGATGAAGTTCGGAAGAACAGTTTGTAGGGCTGTCATGTCCTTTTGATCAATCACTATTCTCTTTCTATCTTCATAAGAAAAATCAACCATAGCCTTTGGAATCATACCACCACCAATAGCTGATGAGGTGCTTGGTATGTAAGGTCTTTCAACAACAAAGTCCCACTTTCTAGAGTCTTGAGACTTGATAAAGCCTTCCATTCTTTGACACCAAGTATCAAATTCTTTAGGAGTAATTAGTGGAGACATTGTCATCATTCCAGTTTCCATATCAGCCTTAGTGATAGCTGCCATTTGAGTTGTTAAGTGTTTTGTGTGTGTGAGGGATCTTAAGATAGTGAAATCTTATATGAAGAGCCTGAAGAGCTCTAATACCAAAATGCAGGATCGTAAGAAGGGGTGATGCACTTTACAACACAACAACACAATTGAGGAGAGTTCTTTAGAACACTTAACAGATCAAATAAAGAACTAGGTAACTAGAGTAAAAGATGCTAAGAACACAAATAAATAAGAGTCAGAACAAGATAACAAACAACACAAGTATTTGGTTTTCAAGACTGTTGTATATTTCTTCTCAAGTTCTATTACAAAATGTTACAAAGTATAATGGAAGTTACAAGTACTTGGGATACATAGACTACATCCAATAGCTAGCCATACTTTGAAAGCCAGCTGGATACATAAGACTAGACAACAAAATCAAATGTAGAGTCAAAAGGCAGATTGCCTTTTGACTTTATAACTATGACATGCCATAGCTCATACCATTATATATTAAAAAAAAGGATTAAGTACATAAAGTAGAAAGCTCGGACACAAGACCTTAATGTACAGTTTACCAAAAGCATGGACCTTTTCACCAACTTGTGAAAGTTGGTGAATCAAACAGAGTTACAACGGAAAGATGGTCCAACTTTATGAATAAAGTACATTAGATAATAGCATGTTCATAAAAGTCATCGGAAGAAATCTGTCTTCACAAACTAGCTTTGGAAAACTTTGTATTTGAAGCTTCGGAAGACTTCATATTTGGCTTTGGAAGATATTGGTCTTGGCTTTGAAAAATTTTACACTTAGTATATTGTTTGTGTAAGATGTAAAACTTCCAAAGCATTTCTACTTCAGTACTTTAGTGCATGCATGCAGAGAGACATTGGATGCTTTGAATGTTTTGACTGTATCAGACTTGTTGGAATCCTTACAATGTCGTATAAACATTCTTGCTATTTATGAAACTTTTGTGACTTGATGTGAGGAATGTTGAAAATGATATGTGTGGAACATGATGTGATGATTTTATTGATGTTGAAATGATCAACGAAACATGTTGGGAGGTTTGGATGAAATTTGTGCAACTTGTATTCTTATGTTTTAAATTAAGAAACTTTAGGCATGATGAATTTTCTTTGTTATGGATAATTTTTGGGTGTGTTACATATATAACTGAGACGGTTGTTGTAATATGATTCATAATATATAAATGAATTGCACATGTGTAACAATGTCATACGTTCCAAAAATAGAAAACTTTCCAAAATAGATTTCTAACATTAAACTCTATGTGAATCATTATTTGAGTTAATTGAACAAGCTAACAATTCCGTTGTTTGGATACAATGGGGTTCATCTTGAACATTTTGTACACACACTTATGGACCTATATTTGTTAGGTAACTATTAGCTTTTGGCTTTTACACTTCATGTTTTTCCTACGCATCTAACGTGAATATTGGTTGCCCCAATTTTACTTACTTTTCTTTTTGGTAAAAAAACATGTAAACTATTTCTATTTATCTTGTTCTAGTATTATAGGTATATTGCCTATTAATAAAGTGCAAACATTATCACACACGTCATTACACACTCTAACCGTTAATATTGAACCGGTGATGTAAATTCGAGTAGTACTACTAGGTTTGACAAATCCCACCCGCGTTAATCACGCTTACTTGATTGGAGGCTCAACGGGTATTAAGTTAACTTGGATACTTGCCATTGTCCTGTGATAAGATGTGGCAGAAGGAAAAACAACTCACAAACAGTTAGCTTCGATTCGAAATGCTAAGTACTTGACATATAGGATAGCTACCTATGGTATACCTTTGTTTATTTTTACCATGCAAATGCTCAAACATATTTACTGATTTACACCTTTGAACTCGCCAACCTTATGTTTATACACTTTAGCATGTCTTCTTAAGATTGCATATCTAAAACTCATGCATCATCTTTATCACTTGAAAGCAAGGTCACTAACACTTTAGCTTTGTTTTGAACATTTATTGCTCATGGTTTTCAAACAATTACATTTCCGTATTGATTACATTGGAAACTATATTTTACTCTGAGTTATGGTCAATTGCTTATTTTAATCACATATAGTTTCGTTTGATATAACTAAGTCTGAGATCCTGGCTTGTCACGCTCCTCGTGGTATAACTCTGCTGTTGGATTTTGAGGGTGTGACATTTAGAGCCATCAACATGCATTTTCCAGTTCCCATGCATAAGTTTGGTCTAGGTAGTGGGTTCTTAAAGATTTTGTCCTTCAAGAACGTACATTTTATTCTCTACCTTAATGAATATTTTCTGGTTCTTCAACCGCTCAATTAAGTTGAACCTTTGCTACAACTACAACACAAAATACGATTCGATGATGATAGCGGCGATGACGAGGATGTGGTGATTGCTAGTCAACAACAACCAAGGGGTTAGCAGTGATATGAGGATTATCATATCAGGGTTTCTCTAATATATTTTTATGCAAAAGCAATTTACATATTAAACCACATATTTTAACATTAGGTCCACGATTTATTAACATTTAACAACCTTATGTAGTTAGGGTCTTTGGTTTTTAATTACATAAACCCTTGTGATTTACTAATAAACTTTTAATAAGATAAACCATTTAAATAATTAAACATTAAATAATAAGTTGTTGATTATCTAATGTATAACCCTATTTGTAAATTATTTCTATAAATATATAATACCATTAATGTTAATCGTGGTTTGTGAATCAAAACATAAAACCATTACATGTTATTACTTTCATGTTGTCCAAGGTTTACACTCTTTAAATCGTATCTCGATTGTAATTTTGACATTATCGGTAATTACCTATTATATAGCTACTAGGTAAAAATAATCAACCAATTATGTATAACTATAGTACTTCTACAACAATAGCAAGAATTATTTTCTATCTCAAATGATTTGACAACCTTGAACCTACTTAGAGGTTGTTCTTTATGTATTAAAATCTATCAATATTTTTTATACAATAGTATTATTAATCAAATGTTCGATCTACAAACTAAGATATACCCTTGTTAAAAAAATTATTTATTTATTTTCACATATTTTTATTAATTTCTTTTTGAGCATTCACCTTCCTTAATTAGGATGCAAATGAGGTTTTCGGTTATATTAAACTATCAATAATCTTTACAATAATCATAATGTATTCATTTGTGAATTTGTGTACAACTCTTATAATGTACTATTTTAGAAATTTAAATTTGTAAAGAAGTTTTAACCGTATATCATATAGGGATCAAACAAAGAGACTTAAAAATTCAAAATCATTATAAAGAATCACGATTAACTAAAGTCACACAAGAACTAAGTTGCCACGTGAAAACATTTTCTCCCGCGAGAGCATTTAGTATGGATATGTGTTTTTGTTTTGTAATTTGTAAAACTTGATCATTATTTCAACTTTTGTACGCATCATCTCTGGAATATAGTATGAAAACTTATTTTCATTTTGTGTTCAATTCGATTTGTGTGATGTTTAACCAATCCATATTACATTTATTTCATGTTGGTAATAGGAGACCGATTCATATAAGGAAATCCTAAGGTTTATGATTGGTAATAGACGTCTGGAGCTCGTGATCGATTATTTGGTTAAGTTTGAAGCTACATTTTAAGAATTTTCATCTTTCAAGTAACACAACTCGATTTTAAGGAGAAAATGGCTATAGATTGATTGAGATTGGTTTGAAAAGATGTTTGTGAGGTCTAAAGCTATTGGAAAGCTGTTTGATTCAAAAGCTTGTTTATGACTTAATTAAATTGAATTAGTAAGTATTAGGTGTGAACTTGAACGTAATTGATATTAAATAAGCTCAATTCTTGTTTCTAAACAATTTAGAGTGTCAATTCTAGGAAAAATAGCTCAAAATTGGACAAGAAAACTTCATCCAAAAGAAGAACTGAAAATAAAACTATAAGTTATTCCATGAAAGGATTAGGTTGTCGCATCATACCCGAGACATTTACAACTAGTCAATCATTGCACATAAAGCATAAAATATTCATTCAAGTTTAATAAAACATCGCAGTGGAATGACTTAAAACCATTTCAAATATTAATAACTGCTTTTGCAAACAATACAATGTAATTTACTGTTACAAAACATTATCGTTTTCATTACATCACAAAAACATCATAATTTAAACAAATGGATGCCATCCAAAAATGCCAAGTAGTTGCCCCGTGCCATCCTTAGCAACATTCACCTGCCAAGCGGAAACACATAAATTCCAGCGTTGTTGAGTGAGTTCTAGTTTTATAAAACAAAATACTTTTACTTCTGTTTAAAATCGTTCTTTACTTTCATATGCGATCATGCATCATATGTACAAATAAATATTCTTTCATCATTATTCATTAACATTCATTCATCATCATTGTACGTCATCATTATTAGTCATTCATTGTCTTCCTTACTTATCTTTCGTACATTCATCATTGACTTCGACCAATGCCATGTGCTATACCCCAAACATTATGCACGAAGCTAGTTACTGGGCTTGAGGTCTATCATAGATCCAGAACATTATGCACGAAGCTGACTCCAGTACCTAGGGCAAGCGACAAAGGTCCCATATGTATGGTCAATCACAAAGATTAGACCCAGTGTGTATTCTTCCGGGGTAGCTAACCCGCACACCGTTGAGCTAACACCCTTCATTAGGTGTGAAACTCCTTATAGTGCTTGCAAGACTTTTTTATATGTTGATTCTTACTTTCATGCATGCATTCATTCTTTCATTATGTTCCACTTTTCATTCATCATTAATTCCCGCTTTCATTACATAATACATTACATTCATTGATAATAACATACCACGAAAAGCCACAGAAATATACATAACAAGGAACATAAAGAAAACATAAATAACCATACATACCTCATCATAAACATCATATACAACATCATAGATCATCATATAATCACCTTACATCACCCTCAGGAATATCCCAAGTCATAGCCTAAATTTTGCTTTTTCCCTAAATTAAAAAAAAAATCTAAGTCCTTAGGCGCACGAGCCTTATGTAGGTGCATGAACACTATGCAGGCACTTGAACTTTCAGCCGCATGGGAACACTTAGGTGCATGGGAAACTTTTGGGCGCATGGGCACTATTTGGGCGAATGGCCCTATTGGGTTTTGTAACATGTTAATCAAAGCTAGTTTAACCATTTAAACTATAAAATCCAGTGGAAATAAGGTTTAAACATATTGTTTATAATCTAGAAATTTCACCATTTGAAAGCTCAAAGAAAACCCCAAGTATAAGGATCATATATATATATATGTGAAATAGTATGCTATCAAAACCAAAAAACAACAACCATAGGGTGTACAAAGAAACAACCTTTCTTGCACAAGTTATTGAAGGTGGAAGAGATGAAGAAGATGATGTTCTTGAATGTTCAGCCCCCAAGAGAGAAGGCCTCAAGTAGTGATACCCACAAGCCCTTCCAAAACACCTTGCTAGTCAGGAAGCTTAACACCAAAATCTCTACAAACGCACCTTCAAAATCCGAAAATTTCAGCCTCTAAATCCAAAAATTTTCAGCCTCTTTTGAGAGTTCTTGCTTGTGTGTAAAGAGGAGAGAGTGTGTAAATGATGAAAGAGTGCAAGGGTGGGAATAATCTTGCAAAGACCAAGACTCAAAAGGAGTTCCCAATGCCCCTTTTGGGCGGCCGAAAATACCACTTAAATTGGGTTCCCCCCATTTTATTTTCTTACAAAATTTGCACAATTTTAAAGCCTTATTTTATAAAATTAAAACCAATTTTAATTTTATAACATTAACACACTTTTATTTGTTATAATTTAACCAACTTAAATAAAACAACAAATAATTTCTCAAGAACAAATTATCCACATAATATTGTTCTTATACAAAAGCAACGTTTTAGAAAACCCATTTTCAAAATTGGTGTCAATATTTATTTGTATGATCTCATCAACGAATAAATATTTATTGGTGTTTGTTTGGCTTGTTATTGGGTATGACCCGACTTGGATCATGACGTACTAAGCACATCAATCTTGTACGTGTCTTGGGCATTTAAGATCCAACAATCTCCCACTTGCACAAGATTCATAGAAGATTGATGCAAGCAGTAAATACCGCCTAACAACTGTTTACTACCCTTAATACATATGACTAAGTTCCATTCAATAACATCATCCTCTTCAAGTACCATACTCGAAATGTTTTAGGTTAATCAATCATCTATCCTTTTGTCACACATGTCATGTTAAATCCCAGAGACACAGAGTGGTCATCCTCCATTGACTTAACGTTATCAGGCCTTAGACATCTTACTCTCAACGAATAAAAGGGACAAATCCCATCTTGACTACATACGTCTCTCACAATTGCCTTATATCATAACTGAACTCAAACTTATGTACTGCCATGTTTCAGATCAGCAAAGAACTAAGTCAAAGTATAATATTTACTAAATATCAAGACCCAATATGTATCTCAGGTCAGAGGATACCAAATGATGTTCACCTTTACTCAAAATTACTAAGGATCAATCAGGAAGATTCCATGTAGTAATATTTGAGATGCAGGTTAGTCAATATTTGCATCCCACAAATTTCTATGAACTTTGGCAACAACCTTTTGCTCCATATTCATCCATATGAATATCTACCAATCCATGTTCATAATAGTTTTATCTTCATACTTGTTCCCACAAGCATGAACAACTACGGACGTTCTGAGTAAATAATTTACTCATATATTTTAAACATGCAAAATAGGAATATTAGTTGAATCATTATAACCAAATAATTCATTCAAGCAATAAAGGGTTATAATATCTCAATACAGAAATTAAAGATCAAATCCAGTCACTAGAATATTGAAGTCCCATGGCACAAGCATGACTTTCATGCTTTTCCGTCTCAAGGAGCTTCGTGAGTGGATATGCAATGTTTTGATTTGTGTGAACTTTGCGAATACATATCCTTCCCTTTTCAACTTCATCCCTTATGTAGTTGAACCTTTGTTCAGTGTGCCTAGTCTTCTGATGTGCACGGGGTTCCTTGATTTGAGCAATCGCACCCTCATTATCACTAAGAATTTCTAGGGGGTCCTGAATGGAAGGGACCACCCCTAGATCGGCAATGAACTTCTTTAACCATGCAGCTTCTTGAACTGCTAATAAAGAGGCGATGTATTCTGACTTTGTAGTTGATAACGCCACCACATCTTGCTTAGAGCTCTTCCAAGAGATTGCTCCTCCATTCAAGATGAAAATGTACCCCGATTGTGATTGTGAATCTTCCCGATCTGTTTTGAAACTCGCATTCATGTAACCCTTTACTACGAGTTCCTCCTCACCAGATCCATAGATTAGGAACATATCTTTAGTCCTCCATAGGTACTTAAGTATGTTCTTAATAACCATCCAATGACTATTTCCAAGATTTTGTTGGTATTGGCTTATCATGCTCAAAGCGCATGACATGTCCGGTCAAGTGCATATCATTGCATGCATGATGGATCCTATAGCAGATGCATACGGGATTCCCTTCATTTTTTCTTGCTCATCCTTTGAGCTTGGAGATTGAGTCTTACTCAATATTGTTCCTCTTTGAATAGGTACGGTACCTTTCTTAGAGTTTTCCATCTTGAACCTTTTCAAGATCTTATCAATGTATGCACTTTGATTCAAACCTATCAACCGCCTTGATCTATCCCTATAGATCTTTATTCCTAAAATATAGGCAGCTTCACCAATATCCTTAATGGAGAAACAACTTTCAAGCCAGGCTTTTACACCCTCCATGTTTGGAATGTCATTCCTAAATAGTAGGATGTCATCGATATACAATACTAGCTTTATAAGTACCCAAGTTTCCATGCATATCGGTTTTCTTCTTGAAAACCCACTTACTTCCAAATATCTTGGAGTTAAGAGGTAGTTCAACCAAGTCCCATACTTGGTTGTCATACATGGATTGCATCTCAACTTTCATGGCTTCATACCATTTGTCACAATCCAAATTGGACATTGCATCACGATGGGTGTTTGGTTCATCGGAATCTACCACATAACATCCGTCTACGAAAAATCCATATCTTTAAGGTGGATTACTAATTCTACCAGACCTGTGAACATTTTGTGTATATTGATCAACCACTTGATCATTCTCAACATCCTCATGTTGAGTGCTAGTGTCAACCAAACGTGTATCGGTTTATGATTTTTGATCATCCTCAAGATCCACAGTTCTACTGCTAGTTCCTTCCGTAAGGAATTTAGCTTCTAAGAACTCAGCCTTCTTGGCAACAAACTCCTTTTGTTCCAATGGATCATAGAAATAGTATCCCATAGAATCTCTAGGATATCCAATGAAGGTACACTTAGTGGAACGACTTTCTAGCTTGTTTGAGGTGGGAGTCTTAACATAAGCCTCACAACCCCATACCTTTAAATATGAAAGTGATTGAACCCTTCCATGCCATATTTTTAAAGGTGTCATTTTCACTTTCTTGGTTAGGGCCATATTCAAGATACGGGTCGCAGAGAGCAAAGCGAAAGCCCAAAATGATAGAGGTAGTGAGCTTCTAGCCATCATAGATCGACCATATCCAATAGAGTTCGATTTCTCCTCTCCGACACGCTATTATTGTTGGATCCTTTATGCCTAAGACACATAGAACATTGATGTGGTTAGTACGTTATGATCCAAGTCGGGTCATACCCAATAACAAACTTAGCAAACACCAATTAATATTTGATTGATGATATGATCATGCAATTAAATAAATGCACCATTTTAGAAAATGAGTTTTCTAAATAGATTATATGTGAGAAAGAACAACTTATAAGGATAATTTGTTCATGGATATTATTTGTAATGTTGTTTAATTTAGTTGAATAACATCAAATAATAAAAGAGTGTGTGTGTTATATAATTAAAAGGTTA